>AWWV01010173.1:0-70576 GCA_001974805.1 Corchorus capsularis
GAAGAATTAACCCGCATCTCGCTGACGTATTAATCTCTATTGTTCCTAATCAAACATTCACCCTGTGAAGAATCATAGGACAAGCATTAAGATTTACTTTTCCACATGCATGATAAATCAATACCAAACTTGCCTACGTCAATTTCCATCTCGGCCTAAAGATTTCGACAAGGTTTGATATCCCATTGAACGTAGGACTCCTAGAATTACAATTGTTACTTGGACCAACTTTAGCTTGACTCAAGCTACTTGAATCTAACTATAGCATTCATAAATCTCAAGATATGTTGTACACCAAATCAATCAAAGTATGAACACATAAGATGAAGCATAGAGATAAGAAGCGTATTTAAACAGAAAAAGCTCAAATTATTAAGAACAAAAGTCTCACCAATAATTCATTGATCAAAAGTACCTAAGGAAAAGAAGTATAAAAGGTTTAGCTACTTGCTTGCAATCCATGAGAGACTTACAATACTTGGAGGCCGGCTGCCTCCTCCCTCTGCTTGACGGCGCAAGACCTAGAAAACTAGGGCAAATTATGTAGAAAAGTATTATATGAGAGGTTCTCAAGGGTTCTAGACTTAAGAGGGTATTTATAGAGGTGACTTAGGGTCAATTTAGAGCTTAAACAAACTTTAAGGACGTTCTGGGCTGCTCTCCAAGCCTTCAAGCTAGTCCAAATAAGAATTTGGGCTTAATCGGATCAATCCCGCATAAAAGGCCTAGGACAGTTTCTGTCCGCTGACTTCAGGGGCGTTTTCGTCCATGAAAACGTTCGAACTGGGTTTCGACCAAAACACGAAAGTTGTAGATATTGGAGTTAGCTTTCCAACGGCTACTCATACGCCTCAAACAGAGCTCTGGATCAAAAGTTATGGCCAAAATACAAAAAGGTTGCCAAATCTAGAAACAAGTGAAGAGACTTCCAGGTGAAGACACGCATGGCTGCTGGGTGGCGCGCGCTTGGCATGACCCCCGACTCCCCCTGGGCGCCCATGTGGATGGCCTGTGCGCCCAGGGCGTTGCTCTCAGACCCCATGTCGCCAGCGCCCATGTGCTTGCTGGTGGCATGTCTCAACTGGCGCTGGGCGCCCATGTGCTATGCTTTGCGCCCCATGTGGTTTGCCTCGCGACCCATGTACTCCAGTATTTCGACACTTCTTGACATGTTTTCTTGCCTTGAAATTCAACTTTGCTCCTTTGCTTCAGACTCTTGAAAATCAATCTTATGATGATAAAATTGACTCTTCAAGCTCTTCAATCACGAACATATTGGCTCCATTCTTCATCCAAATTGTCCTTGGAAAATATTTGTGTAAATAATCATCCAAAAAGGCTCCAAAAAGGTACAAAAATGGTGATTTTGCACTTTTTTTCACTTTAACACCTATAAACACAAATATACCAAATATAAGGCATAATAAAGCATAAAATACCCTAGAAGCATAGGAAAATGACCATAAAGAGATGCATAATTTTGGTCCGATCATTGTTAGTTTCCAAAACAACATGTTTTGAAATTTTTTGTCAAATTACTAGCACATCACACATTGAGGACAATGTGTCTTTTAAGTGTGGGGGGAAGAATTAGTCTATTTTCAAGATCCTATTTTTCTTTTCTATCTTATTGATTAGAGACAAATTTTTCAAAATTTTTGAAGAAAATTAAAAATTGTTTTGTATCTCTATTAAATTTTGATTTAATTTCCATGAGTATAGTCTTTAATAATATTAATTATTTTGAATAGATTGAATTTATTTTTTCAAATTTTCTTATGTATAATTTCATTCTTTGATTGAGAAGTGTAATTAATAAGGTTTTTCATACCCAAAAATGGTTTGACAAGTGCATTACTTCTAGAACTTGTATTGAATCTTGTGTACATTTATAGAAGTATGTCATGGATATGTCAAAGACTAAGTGTGGGGGTATGAAGGGTAGCTTAAATCTTTTAAAAAGAAGTGTTTTCATGTTAAGAGGAGGAGAGATATCTTCTTGCTTAAAAATATAATAAAAAAATATTAATTAATCCATTGTTGTCACTATTTTCTTTAACAAAAGGAGTTAGTAACCCTTGGAAAGCGGAAATATTGTCCCTCTTGTAAAAATAAGTGTCAGTAACCTCAAATAAAGGGAGCTAGTAGCCCCAATTCATTGCACTTCTAAGGTTAGTAACCTTGCTTAGAAATTTTGGGCTATTTCTTTTAAAACCCATCTTAATTTTTGAATAATATCCATGATATTACTTTCTCTTTGGAAATTGATGAAAATGCAAGCTTATGGTAAGTTTCCTTGTCAAATTTATCCAAGGTATGTTGATCTTAGAACTTACATTATTGATTGGAGTGATTTTGTGCATAGTTGATTTGAATTTTATGGTCTTTGTATTTTCACTAACTTATATTGCATTTGACTAGAAAATGTAGATTAAATTCTTAATTTGTTAGAAGTACTTTGTTTTCTAAAGTTTGATGTCTCTAGTTAATGTTACATAATGTTTGTAGGTATCGTTCTAGTTAAGTAAACCCTCAGGAGACTATAACTCCTCCTTTGTAGACGTATAGAGGTTTAAAGGCTTGCGTCACATGCTAAGTGCCGCCGTACACCTACGAAAGTGGAATCAATATGTTGTTTAGTTTAGGACTAACATTTTTTGTTTTCTTAGGATTAACCTTAGTTTGCTAGGGACTAGCAAAGCTTAGGTGTGGGGGAAATATGATTGGACCAAAATTATGCATCTTTTTATGGTCATTTTCCTATGCTTTTAGGGTATTTTATGCTTGATTATGCCTTATATTTGGTATATTTGTGTTTATAGGTGTTAAAGTGAAGAAAAGTGCAAAATCGCCATTTTTGTACCCTTTTGGAGCCTTTTTGGATGACTATTTACTCAAATATTTTCCAAGGACAATTTGGATGAAGAATGGAGCCAATATGTTCGTGATTGAAGAGCTTGAAGAGTCAATTTTATCATCATAAGGTTGATTTTCAAGAGTTTGAAGCAAAGGAGCAAAGTTGAATTTCAAGGCAAGAAAACATGTCAAGAAGTGTCGAAGCACTGGAGTACATGGGTCGCAAGGCAAACCACATGGGGCGCCAAGCATAGCACATGGGCGCCCAGCGCTAGTCGAGACATGCCACCAACAAGCACATGGGCGCTGGCGACATGGGGGCTTAGAGCAACGCCCTGGGCGCACAGGCCATCCACATGGGCGCCCAGGGGGGAGTCGGCGGTCATGCCAAGCGCGCGCCACCCAGCAGCCATGGGTGTCTAGCTTTAAATTAACCCTAAGCCACCCTCTATAAATACCCTCTTTAGTCTAAAACCCTAAAAACATCAACCTAGCATATCATACATCTTTTCTCTAGGTTTTTGCGATAAGGAGAGAGGAGGCAGCCGCCGGCCTCTAGCATTTTAAGTCTCTCATGGATTGCTTGCAATCCATGAGTAGCTAAACCTTTTATACTTCTTTTCCTTAGGTACTTTTGATCAATGAATTATTGGTGAGACTTTTGTTCTTAATAATTTGAGCTTTTTCTGTTTAAATACGTTTCTTATCTCTATGCTTCATCTTATGTGTTCATACTTTGATTGATTTGGTGTACAACATATCTTGAGATTTATGAATGCTATAGTTAGATTCAAGTAGCTTGAGTCAAGCTAAAGTTTGTCCAAGTAACAATTGTAATTCCAAGCTAAAGTTTGTTCAATGGGATATCAAGCCTTGTCGAAATCCTTAGGCCGAGATGGAAATTGACGTAGGCAAGTTTGGTATTGATTTATCATGCATGTGGAAAAGTAAATCTTAATGCTTGTCCTATGATTCTTCACAGGGTGAATGTTTGATTAGGAACAATAGAGATTAATCGTCAGCGAGATGCGGGTTAATTCTTCTTAGCATGTTGGAGGGTCGAGTATTCCTCTCCTATACCAATTATTTAAATGGAGTTGTTTAAGATATTAAGAGGATTACTTTGTTTCGATGAAAGTTGATGTCTACGTCTTAGGCTATATACCGATTTGGAGTAATTTATGATTCTTAATTGATTGCAATCTAAGCCAAATTTATGTTTAGTGTCCATGATCCATGATTCACTTGATAAAAGTAGTTGCCTAAAGGAGAAGAAGTATGTTTTTATTCATTGTTTTTCTCTTAAACTCTTTTATAGTTATTTAATTTAGATTTCTTTCTAATCTTATTTGATAAATTGAAAATCCAAAAATATCTTTTCTAGGTTAGATTTTCTTTTGTAAGATTTAACTTTGATTCATACATTCTCTGTGGATTCGACCCCTACTTGCCCTAGCTAAGTAGTTTATCTATTTGTTAATTGGTTTGAAATTTTGAAATTTTTTGAACGCCTCCTCCTTCTGCCGTAGAGGACCCATCAAAATATAAAGTATGGTATTGCGCCGATTCTGCAGTCAAGACCTACTCTTCCATCCTTGGGATTTCTTCCGATAGAGTGGCACTATCATCGCCTGGGAATTGAGCAAGGAGATCTGCTATGGCTTGTCCTTTGATGGCAGAAGGATTGTGGCAGGAGATGGAGTACTGCGACAACTGCAACAGCCAGTTGGCCAATCTTCCTGACAGAGATGGCTTCGCTAGAAGATAGCGGATTGGGTTGGACTTGGTCATCAGGTGGATCTCATGAGCTAGGAAATAGTGCCTCAACTTCTGAGAAGTATAAATCAGCGCCAAACACATTCTTTCGATTTTGGGATACTTCTTCTCAGCTTCCTGCAGGGCTCGGCTGATGTAGTAAATTGGGCACTCTGCTCCCTGCTCATAGACTTGGGCCAATAATCCGCCTATAGCTGTGTCTGTCATAGCTAAATACAACCTCAGGGGAGGTTCTGCAATTGATTCTTCAAATGCATAAAGGCCTCTTCATGATGGCGCTCCCATTCGTATGGTTTCCCTTTTTTCAACAAAGGGGTGAAAGTGGTAGTGCTAGATGCAAGTCCTGGAATGAATCGCCGTATGTAAGATAGCCTTCCAAGAAAACTTTTCAGCTCTTTAACATTGCTAGGTCTCTTTATCTCTGTGATGGCATCTATGCGGCTTTGATCAACATTGATTCCTCGTTTATGAACAAGGAAACCAAGAAAATTTCCTGCGGTAACTCCAAAGGCACATTTGGCAGGGTTCATCTTGAGTTTGTAAGCACGACAACGGTTGAATACCCTTCTTAGAGCATCGAAATGCCCTTCCCTTGTCTTTGATTTGACCACCACGTCAACAACATAGTATTCCAAGTCTTGATGCATCAAATTGTGGAAGATGACGGTCATGGCACGTTGGTAAGTGGCTCCAACATTCTTGAGTCCAAAGGGCATCACGGTATAGTAGAAATTGCCAATAGGTGTTCTGAATGCTGTCTTCTCAGCATCCTTTTGAGTCATTTTGATTTGATTGTAACCACTAAAGCCATCCATAAAGGAGAACATGGCATGTCCTGCTATAGAATCAATAAGGACATCCATGTTTGGTAGTGGAAAATCATCTTTGGGACATGCCTTATTCAAGTCTCTGAAGTCCACGCAGCATCTGATTTTGCCATTTTTCTTCTTTATAGGAACTATGTTGGATAGCCATGTTGGGTGCTGAATAGGCCTAATGAACCCTGTGGCTAAGAGCTTTTCCACTTCTTCTTTGATTTGATCTTCTACTGCGGGGTGGAAAACTCTAGCATGTTGCTTGACTGGCTCAGCATCAAGCCGAACATTCAATGAGTGGGCCACCATAGCAGGATCCAGGCTGGCATGTCTTTGTAGCTCCATGCAAAGACATCTTCATATTCTTTCAATATTTTGACAAGCTGGTCCTTCTCAGTAGGCTTAGAGAAGAACTGATAGACACACAGTGTTGTGCGGCAGGATTGCCACTGATATCCACAATCTCCAATGGTTCGTCGCCTGCAACAGATGGCTCTTCTAGAACACTTCCTGTCGCATGCTCGGGACTCACAAGATTGGAATCATTACAATTACTGGCGTTGGGATCTCCTTGAGATCTTTAGGAGACCCCGCGCACCTTCATAAGCGATAGACTATCTTCCTATCAGGATAGACAGTCTTGCGACACTGTGGCGAAGATTGCGTTCTCTTCTGCTTCTTGCGATCAAGCATAGCTCTAAGATCCCAATCTGGATCATCTCGAATATCTTCCCATCTGGGCAAGGGAATACTAGTCTTTTGATTATTACCTAAATAAACAGAGAGTTTTTATCACATACTTTGGGTATTCCATCACAAATTCTTTCATTCCTTCATACTACACATTATAGTAGGAAAATATACTTAGCACACACACAAATCCTGCTATAGGAAATATAGGCATTATGCCAAATATCCATACTTAGAATATTCTTACATACCCAAATACCAAATATTCAAATACTCAATTATCCATAGAATTTTAGAAAAGCCAATTAGCCAGCGCAGGGCTATTCATTAAAAGTAAAAGCAGCAGTCTTTGAATGTAAGAAAATAAGAGCTCGGGCGAGAAGCTTTGCCCATCTATTCATCCAGCAAAGTACGGAAAGGGACCTTCTAACCTTCTTTGTCTTGTCCTGCTGCAATGTTGGTGCCAACTTCAGCAAATAATCTTGCCATTTCCTGCGGAAAATCAATAACTAAGGCTTCAGAAGCTGCACTAACAGAAAGAAGGAAAGATGGATATGAAGATAGGGGAATGAAGGAGCTTACCAGCATCTGCAATGTCGGCCATCGTAATGTCTTCACCAGTGACAAGAGGATTCTTTGTCACTTGCTCTGATGGGGATGCTCCCCTCTCCATACCAATATCGAAGTCAAGATCCAAAGGCTCAGAAGCTTGCTCTTGTCCTTGACTTAACATCTTAGCCTCCTCCACAGTAAAACCTAAAGGTTCATAATATTCATCTTCTTCATCAACTACCTCGTCTGAACTTTCCCATAATTCCTCAAAACTATCATCACCATCGTCACCCTCTAAGTCGGCGTCAGAGTCGCTGTCCAAATTCTCCTCTTCCTCAACCATGGCGGCTTCAGGTTCCTCTTGCATCTTTCCCTTCATCTTTTTGTCTGCAAATTGACGAAAAGGGGAAACAGGAAAGTTAAAATCTTTGAAACCCTGAACAGCCATCTCGTTTAAAGAAGAATCTAAGGAGAAATTAAGCTTACATGGGCTTCTTAGAGGGGAATCCTTTGTGCTCTTATCAACCTCGCTAGCAATTTGATTCAAATCAAAGCCTACAAGCCCACAAACAAAAGGGGAATATGTATTTCTTTTCTACTCAAACTATCGAAAGAAAATGGGGGAAGAAGAAAGACAAACCTGCCCCAACTAAGCCAGTAGCATCCCTAGCAGGCGTAAGCTCCTGCAACGATACAATTGAATCTCAGAAGCTAATCCCAGCAAGACAAAAAGCAATAATCAGAGCCACAATCAGAGGCTTACCTCAACCTCAGTAGCCGACGACTCTTGAGCTCTCTTGTTCTTGGATCGAGTGTCATAAAACTTAGTCACAACTGGTCTAAAGGGAGGAACAGGGATATCGGCAGTCATAGCTTCAACAAGAACTACTGCAGCAACAAAAGCTTTCTTAGTAAGGCTTGTCAAAGTCTTGTACTTCTTTTTAGAGGGGCTAGAACTACCGCTACTTTTCCTCTTCTTCTTGGCAGACCTTTTTGTAGATTTGGCTTGATCCTGCTGACTTGGAATAGGATTTCTGGATTTAGCTTTGTCTAAGGACAACAACATCACTACAAGTTGGGCATCATCCTCATCAAGCCCAAGAGACATTTAGCTTCCAAGATGTTTCATCCTCCACCTCTTCGCATCGTAGTCGGCAAATTTCTCAATGCCACCATGGCACAAAAAATATGAAGGGGGTGGCTAAAGCAAGCTCCCAAAAGCCAACCAGTGGGAGCCCTTATACTTAAAGACACCAGTTATAGGGTGGCGCTCCATATATGTCTTCAGGATCGAATGATTAACAAACCGAGAATTCCCAACCCGGTTCGGAGGCAAAGGAGCAACAAGTTGAGGGCCAAGCTCAACAAAGGATCTCAAAGCATCGCATCAATTTTCCCAATGCTCAATCATGGCAGGAATCATAATAGGCATAATTGCGTTACCCATAAATCTGAAGGTCCTGCCGTCCTGAAATCTGTCAACTTGAAAAGCAGTCAAGAATCTCCTGATGGCCACTTCCCAAGGATCAGCAGGGGAAGTAGCAATGGCAACTCCCTGATCAAATCCAAACTGCCTCAAAGCAAATTGGGGGCTGTAGTTCAAAACACCCCATCCACCATGCAACGACAAGTATGGAATCATAGAAGGAGTACAGCAAAGAATGGCCTCCACCTTAGGGATATCAAAAGCAGCAACATTAACCTCATGGAAACTTGAATCAGCAGCAACAACAAGCTGCTCACTTATTGGAGGAATCAAAACATGTGGCGGAACAGAAGGCGAATATCCATAACTGATGTACGACCTGAAAATGAAGGAACCATGATTATCAAACAATGAATGGATCCTTGGCTCAAAGCGTGGTTTCTTGTTCACCCAGCTGTAGACTCTAGGATATTTCTCACAACGGGAACCATCAAACTCCCACTTCAAGATGTAATTCTTGTCCATGGTCTCCTTGTCCACAAATTCCGGAGCGAAATCGGGATAATGCTCCCATATGAAATACTGCAACACAGGTATACTCACAAAAGTTTCAATCGTATAGCGGCCCACACCTCGAAGCTCGTCTTCATGGAATGTGTCCAGATGATGATAAAGCATCCCTATAACCAAAGGGGATAAGGGCACAGAAAAGCCGTAGGAGATTTTCACAGTAAGAATGACAAGCTCGGTCATTAACCTGTTATAAGGATAACCTCCAAAGATGAATCTACTCAGCCACACCAATATCGAAGCAGCTCTTCTAAATCTGAAATCCCAATCACCCCTGACACTTTTGGCATGGGCTATCCAAGCTGACTGCAACGTAAAATGCTCACCGCGCCACCACTTTTGCTTGTAAAGCTTGGACCTTGAGATTAGGTCCGTCAGGTCAGTCATGATCTTAGTTTCCTGCGGAGATAAGTTAATAAAGCAAGGATCGACATCCCCGGTGATGGGAAACAAAGTTGCAGCAGCTACATCCTCAAGAGTCACAGTAATCTCGCCGAAGGCAGTAAGAAAATGTGATGATCCACATGCCACCTACGGGCAAGGAAACCAACAAGCTCCGGGTCAACGAAGAAAGAGTAGTGCCGCGACAAGGAAAGAGCATCAAAGATGAGAGCCTTCTTCATCAAAGCTCGAAAGTCCGAGTCTGACAACTCTTCAGTAACCCACTTGACCCAAAATTCATTATCTCGAAGGGTGCCGTAGCAAAAGGATGTAACCAGCGAAGCGACAGTAAAGTCACTCCTGCGGATCTGAGACCAAGATACTAAAGTGGCGTCTAACAGCACCGCAGGATGCTCGCTTCCTACTGTAAATTCCTCAAGCAAGTTATATTTGCCCTGTCTATCCGCAGCGGACCCGCGCAGATCGTGTCGTCAGCAATCATAAAATAATCCCCACAAAACCTAACTAAAGTAGATAGAGCAAGCAGGGGTCGATCCCACAGAGAAGGGTGAAGAACTTTATTCCCAAGAACAAATCTTTTCCAAAAATGAGTTCTAAAACAGAAAACAGGGGATTTAAAATTATCAATTAAAAAGAAAGCAATTAAACTAAAGACTAAGCAAAGTAAATTAAATCTAAATCTGAATCTAAATCTATGGCAATTATAAAGCAAACAATAATTAAAAAGCATACTTCTTCTCCGATGGTATGAATCAATCAGATTAACTATGGATCATTGATTTAAATGGTGAATTAAGCATCTTATTCTTGACTGACAACTGGTATAGGTTTCCCAACATGTATATTAGATAAGAGACCGATTAAAGTTGCAGTTATCCCTTTTATTCCTTCAGCAATCGATTACTTTTTTAGGGCTTAAGGATCGCTTGAGAACAAAGCATTAAGTATAGTTAGTTTTACACACATGCCTACACAGTAGAACCATACGAAGAGAAATTTCTCGCCCTCCGATAGACAAACGCCCATCAGGCAGCGATTAAACAAACCTGATTTGCTACAAACAATCAAACTTGAGTGGTTAATTCTAAGCTTGATCTAGCCATAGATCATCCAATTACTTCATCAGTGGCCATCCAAATCAATAAGTATCAAGATCATAAAATAAAACAGGGTTTTGCCTACTATCTCTCAAGAACTTAACACAAAATTATAAGTATAGAAATCTCACCATAATCAATTGATCGAATTCACCAAAGGATTAGAAGTATTAAGGGTTTAGCTACTCATGAATAAATCCATGAGAGGCTTAAGAAACTTACAAAACTTGAAGGCGAAATCCTCCTCTTGAAATCTCCTAGGGTTGCCGCCCCTCTCTATGCAAAGAGAGGGGTGCGGCACCCTTGACCTAAAACTAGAGAAAGAAAACTAGAATATTTTCTAAGAAAAAGATGAAAGAGAATTGTGTATATTGTATATGTGTGATTTGTGTTACAGGAGGTGGCTATTTATAGTGGAGGAATAACCTAAACACTCCTATTGGACTTAGGAAAAGAGGCTAGGACATTCTAGGCTTAGAGTAATCTTCAAATTTGGTCTAGAGCCTTCCTAGAGTAGAATCTAAGTCAAAATAGGATTTTGGAATTTTCTGGATTTCTGCAGGAAATTCAACGTCAAATTCGGGCTTGAAGATGGCAGAACTGAGCTTTTCACTTCAAAACAAAGTTGTAGATCTTGGATATAGCTTTCCAACGGCTATTAATGGGCTTAAAACGGATATCTGAGCAGAAAGTTATGGCCTTTCTACGAAGACAGCGCTGAAACCGGGCTTATATCGCAAATCTGCGGGATTATTGCGGGATTTGGATATTCTTTTGGATATTAGGCCTACAAATTGGGATTTTAACTCCAATTATAGGTTTATATGGGCTGACTATATTCCCATATAAATAATCCAAAAATCGTCAACTTCAGGGCTTCTTGGGGACTTGGCTTCAATTCTTTGCAAATAAGCTCCAAATCCTCAATTCTTGCTTCTTGAAATAATTCTTCAATAGTCTTCAAATCTTCAAATTATCTTCAAATAATCTTCAAACACGAACTTCGCATCTCCAAATCTTCATTCCAAATAGCTAAGTCCATATTTGAGTAAAAAAGTCACCAAAATAGCTCCAAAAAGAGTGAAAAACAATAAGTTTTCACTTTTCTTGTCTTCAAGACCTAAAAACACAAATACTAGCAAAATAGGGTAAAAATACATATAAAAGTGGCAAAAAGTATGGAAAAATAGCTATAAAAATATGCATAATTTTGGCTCGATCATATTTTCCCCCACACTAAATCTTTTCTAGTCCCTAGCAAACTAGTGTAGACAAACTATGAAAAACAAGAATTAAAGCTAACTAATCTTAAGCTAAATGCACTTATGTTCAAATCTTTTAAAAAACTTTGAATACATACATATATCAAGGATCAATTTAATTATGAAATCAGAATAACAAAGAATATTAAGAGTATCCAATCCAAAGGATTAAAATATAGCAAGCATTCCTATTCTTAAGTAACCATAATCAAAGTAACTCTAATCACTTATCATTCATTACACCTATAACTACTTCTTCCTATAAGCTTATGCCTTCATCTTTATCTCCACTACTCAAAGGATTGCATATCATAAATATAGATCAAGAATTTCGCATGGGTTATAATAGTTTTTCAAAGGGTAATTGATTTTTAGAAAAGTGAGGTTACTAACCTCAAAGTGTTCATGCTTAGGGGTTACTAACGCCCTTTATTTTATTTGTGAGGCTACTAGCACTCTAGAGGGGCAATACTTCTGCCGATCCATGCCTCTTATCCTCTTCCCAAAGGTTACTAACTCCTTTTGTTTAAAGAGAAGAGTGACAACAATGGATATTTTTTTTTAAACTTTTAAGGCAAAAGATATCTCTTCTCCTCTTGTATGAAAAACACTCTTATTTTGTAAGAAAAAGATTTTTTTAACTACCCTTCTAATATAGATAGTCCCCCACACTTACTTTTGACATATTCATAAAATACTCTCATAAGTGTAGTTTCAATAAAAATTAAACACAAGTTCTAAAAATAGGCAATCATAGAAATAATAAGCAATAAGCTCATATCAGAGACTTCAATTATACCTAATTCTAAGAAATAAGATATCATACTATAAATCAATCAATGAATCAAACATTCTTAAAAATTCAAACTTTTCAAAATTTTCGAAAAATTTCATGGATTTTTATGCATGTAGAGACTCTATTAGATTCTCTCCCCCACACTTAAAAGATACATTGTCCTCAATGTATGAATTTAAGCACATGTGTTTGTTGTGTGGTAACTAAATAGATGTGCTAATGAAATACTTAACTCACAAAGAAAGTATCGACCCAATCAAGCAAATCAAGCAATTCAATGCATGAATCATAGCATTCATAGCATATGAGTCATAATTAAGATCTAAATCAAAGCATAGAAAACATAGAAAATAAATTCAAACAACTAATTCAAATCAAGGAATAAGAAATCAATCAAAGCAATAATCAAAGCAATGCAAGGAAAAGAAAAAGATAGAGTTAAAGAAAGCTTCTCTATTTTGCGGCACTGGCTGATGTATGCATGACCGGTGGCGGCTCGGATGTGGCTGGTGATGGCACGGTGATAGCCTGAGATGACTCGGCATTGGGCATCCTTGGCCGGATGTTGGCCGGTTCTGACTTGGTTTGGCGCAAAAGTGCAGCGGATGTAGCTAGACACGACACGGGCATGATCGGACTTGGTGCGGTGATGGCTCGGCAGGAAGTAGCTATGGCCGGCACTGACCGGGCTTGGTGTGCGGTTGGAGCGGATAAAGCTGGGCATGGAGTGGGCGGCAGCAGCATTAGCGGGGCATGGCCGGGCTTATGACACGGGTGGCTCGGTAGTAACTTGGCAGGGCCGGGCAGGTGGTACGCCAGAGGCCTGGCTCGGTGCATGGGCTGGCGCGGCAGTGACTGGTGTCGCATGGACTGGTGCTGCATTGGCCGGTATTGTCCGGTCATGGGATGTGGATGGCCGGGCTGTAGCCAGGCATGCTGGCTTGTGCGGCACGGGCTTGGTCAGGCTGTGTACAAGTATGGCCGGTGGTGGCGCGGTTGTGCCCGGGTGTGGCCTGGTAGTTGGCGCGGAGCTGGCCGGGTCTTGTGCGTGGATGGCCAGGTATGGCCGGTCTTGGCCACGCAGATGTATGGCTTTGGCGCGGACATGTCCTATATTGGCCAGTTGTCACGCACAGATTGTCAGGCTACAGCCGACCTAGCATGCTTGTGTGGCTCGGGCATAGCCGGTCATGGCCGGTCAAGTTAGCTTGGTGGGCTCGATCATGGCCTTTGGCTTACTCCTTTGGTGCTTTGACTTCCATCTTTTGCTCCTCTCTTTGGGCCTTCATTCGTTTTCCTTGACAATTGTTCATCATGTAAGCTCCAATTGTTTGACTTGTTTCCTGAATTTGAAATCCTAATAAGAAAAACAAAAACAAAAACTAAAAAGAAAATTACAATGTTAGTAAATTCTTGGGTTGCCTCCCAAGCAGCGCCTTTCTTTAATGTCTTTGGCTCGACCTTCCTTTATCTCCCTTTGTTAGGGTGGATCATACCATGTCAGAGCATAAAGCAAATATGATGATATAGGAAGAATTTGAGCACAAAAATATGAAAGTGAAAAGAAGAGATAAGGAAAGAAATCACCAATTTTGTTGAGGGCGACTCCATGAATGGCTAGGAATGACAATGCAATCTTTGTTGCCGTGAGTGGTTGATGCAATAGATGCTTCCGGCATTGATTAGCATTGTTCTCATCTCGCCTTTGGAAAGTGTCCTCGTGTTGGCAAATCTTCTTGTCCTCTAGAAAGAATTGATCCTTGGGTATCCATTCTTCATGTTTGATTTCTTCAAAGCATCCTTGTTCAAGAAACTTGTCGATTCCCAAGAAATCTTGATCTTCATGTTCCAAAAGTGGGTTATCAACAAAATCTTGCATACTTGTTTCGTTTAGTTCAAGGTGTCCAGGTTGCTCATCGTCTGGAGGCTCTTCTTCTTGCTTGGCTAGGCTGGGAGGAGAAGGTGGAGGGATGTCCATCTTGATATCTTCTTGTGATACTTCTGATTCTTCTTGCACAATCTTGGAATCTTCCGTTGGTAGAGCAGGGACTTGGACTTTGCATGGCTCATCATCGTCATCATTGAAGAAAAATTGAAAGGAGTCTTGCAAATCAAGTTCATATGGTTCCAAATCATTAATTGTTTTGCTTGACACTCTTTCAACTTCCTTTACGATAGGCTCTTGATGTCTTTGTGTAGTTTTTACCAAATCAACTGGCTTCCATTGTCCCTTGGGAACTTCTTGAATTGCAGCAATTAAAGGAATATTTACGTCCCTCTTTTGAAGTGAATCAGATTGGCTTTCTTCACTGCATGTCGTCCGTCGTGGCGCAAACCTCTGAGGAAACGGTAGTGGATCATATTTGGCCCGCATCTCTTCCATCCATTCAGCTTCTGATTGATGTTGATCAGCTTTTGGTGGAGAAGAAGGTTGATCTTTCTTGCTCTTGGTTGAAATCGCCTTGCTTTTGTTTGGGATCTCCATGTTTGGCACTCGCACATTAGGTACAGCAACTGATGGTGGTATGGGAAGAACAAGTGTTGGAGGCGGTGGTGATGCTGGTGAGGATGAAACATAAGGTAATTCCATCTTTTGAGCATACCACTGTTGAGTTCCTTCAATTGCATTGATTCCACATCCTTGTGTGTTTCCTCTCATATGCCCTTGCACCACATATGAGGGAATTTGAGCAGAAGCTTGTGACTGAATATTCATGAATTTAGGAAACATCGTTGCTAAATTTCCACATTGGGCAGTTAATGAGGATATGGTGTGTTTAGTTTCATCTACGAACTCCTTTAGCTCGTTGTGGATTTCTGTTATCTCTGAATCTTTTGTTGTGGCGACTTCTGGTGTGCTGAATTGATATATGTTTTCCGCCATGGTGTTGAGAAGCTTCCTTGCTTTCTCTGGTGTTTTGAGTATAAAGCTTCCTCCACTAGCAGCATCGACATAAGTACGATCCTTATAAAGAAGTCCATCATAAAAGTTCTGAATCAACAGTGCTTCACTTAAGTTGTGGTATGGGCAGCTTGCGCAGATCTTGTTGTACCTCTCCCAGTATTGGTGCCACTTCTCATCAGGTAATTGTTGACAAGTAGTGATTTTCCTTCTGACATCCGCTCGCTTTGCTTCGGGAAAGTATTTGTTCAAAAATACTGTCTCCATCCCCTTCCAAGAATTTATGGATTTCGATGGCAGACTAAAGAACCAGCTCTTGGCCTTTCCTTCTATTGTTAAAGGAAAAGTTCGAAGCTTGGCGTCCTCTTCAAGCATCCCAGTATGTACAGCACACTTGATGAAGAAAATTTGTAGATGCTCATGAGGGTTTTCATGAGAATCTCCTTGAAAAATTGGCAACATGCTGATTACTTATGAATTCAGTTTGTATGACGTATCCAAAGCTGAATAATCAATACAGAGGGACGGCACTTCACAATTGAAATTTTGCTCCCTTAACGTACGTGATTGCTCCATTGGATCTTTTTTCTAGAAAAACAAAAACTCAAAAGAAAAATTAGTAGTAAAAGTTCTTAAACAAAATAAAAATTAAACACAGAAAATAAAGGAAAATATTTTTTTTAGAAAATGATTTTTTTTTAAATTAACGCAAACCCTAAATTTATTTTCGACACAATTTTTTTTTCGACGCAAAATTTTTTTTTTTTTAGAAAAAACGGAAAACAAAAAATTCTAGAGCAAATTTATTCTGGGATTTATTCTTAATTCCCTTCCCCGGCAACGGCGCCAAAATTATGATCGTGTCGTCAGCAATCATAAAATAATTCCCACAAAACCTAACTAAAGTAGATAGAGCAAGCAGGGGTAGATCCCACAGAGAAGGGTGAAGAACTTTATTCCCAAGAACAAATCTTTTCCAAAAATTAGTTCTAAAACAGAAAACAGGGAATTTAAAATTATCAATTAAAAAGAAAGCAATTAAACTAAAGACTAAGCAAAGTAAATTAAATCTAAATCTAAATCTAAATCTATAGCAATTATAAAGCAGACAATAATTAAAAAGCATACTTCTTCTCCGATGGTATGAATCAATCAAATTAACTATGGATTATTGATTTAAAAGGTGAATTAAGCATCTTATTCTTGACTGACAACTGGTATAGGTTTCCCAACATGTATATTAGATAAGAGACCGATTAAAGTTGCAGTTATCCCTTTTATTCCTTCAGCAATCGATTACTTTTTTAGGGCTTAAGGATCGCTTGAGAACAAAGCATTAAGTATAGTTAGTTTTATACACATGCCTACACAGTAGAACCATACGAAGAGAAATTTCTCGCCCTCCAATAGACAAACCTGATTTGCTACAAACAATCAAACTTGAGTGGTTAATTCTAAGCTTGATCTAGCCATAGATCATCCAATTACTTCATCAGTGGCCATCCAAATCAATAACTATCAAGATCATAAAATAAAATAGAGTTTTGCCTACTATCTATCAAGAACTTAACACAAAATTATAAGTATAGAAATCTCACCATAATCAATTGATCGAATTCACCAAAGGATTAGAAGTATTAAGGGTTTAGCTACTCGTGAATAAATCCATGAGAGGCTTAAGAAAACTTACAAAACTTGAAGGCAAAATCCTCCTTTTGAAATCTCCTAGGGTTGCCGCCCCTCTCTATGCAAAGAGAGGGGTGCGGCACCCTTGACCTAAAACTAGAGAAAGAAAACTAGAATATTTTCTAAGAAAAAGATGAAAGAGAATTGTGTATATTGTATATGTGTGATTTGTGTTACAGGAGGTGGCTATTTATAGTGGTGGAATAACCTAAAGACTCCTATTGGACTTAGGAAAAGAGGCTAGGACGTTCTAGGCTTAGAGTAATCTTCAAATTTGGTCTAGAGCTTTCCTAGAGTAGAATCCAAGTCAAAATAGGATTTTGGAATTTTCTGGATTTCTGCAGGAACTTCGACGTCAAATTCGGGCTTGAAGATGGCAGATCTGGGCTTTGCACTTCAAAACAAAGTTGTAGATCTTGGAGTTAGCTTTCCAACGGCTTCTCATGGGCTTAAAACGGACATCTGAGCAGAAAGTTATGGCCTTTCTACGAAGACTGCGCTGAAACCGGGCTTATATCGCAAATCTGCGGGATTATTGCGGGATTTGGATATTCTTTTGGATATTAGGCCTACAAATTGGGATTTTAACTCCAATTATAGGTTTATATGGGCTGACTATATTCCCATATAAATAATCCAAAAATTTTCAACTTCAGGGCTTCTTCTGGACTTGCCTTCAATCCTTTGCAAATAAGCTCCAAATCTTCAATTCTTGCTTCTTTAAATAATTCTTCAATAGTCTTCAAATCTTCAAATTATCTTCAAATAATCTTCAAACACGAACTTCGCATCTCCAAATCTTCATTCCAAATGGCTAAGTCCATATTTGAGTAAAAAAGTCACCAAAATAGCTCCAAAAAGAGTGAAAAACAATAAGTTTTCACTTTTCTTGTCTTCAAGACCTAAAAACACAAATACTAGCAAAATAGGGTAAAAATACATATAAAAGTGGCAAAAAGTATGGAAAAATAGCTATAAAAATATGCATAATTTTGGCTCGATCACGCGCGCATCAACCTTGTTGAATTCCAAAAGGGCATCATCGACTTCAACGCAAGCATCATATAAGAGCCGTGGAATCTCTCTTGCTTTCTGTAGTTTTCTCTCTCGTTGGGTGGAAGTGGCTAGAAGAAAAGGAAGCCAAAGGAAACCCAAGGGGAGGTTAAGATTGCAAGAACCAATGGCGGTTCAAACCTCACAAACTAAGAAGAAGAAGAATAACAGGGAGGGAGAGAGGTCATACCCATGGTGCGCCGTCAACCCAAAGAATGCCGGCAAGAGAAAGCTTCAAGGCTTGGGACAATGCCTACAAACATACATGTAAAGAGCGACTGTGAAACCCTCCAAAGGATTGGTAAAAAGCAGAAGAATCATGAGGAAAGAGAGAAAAGCAAACCTGTTGGAGAAAGTAGATCTGACCGGAGATCGTAGCAAAGTTTGATAGAAGAAGATGGAGCACAAAGAATAAGAAGAAAGAAATTTGCAGGAGAAAGAGGGCCAAAAGGTCTTCTGTCTTTCTTTTCAAAAGGTTCAGAGACAAAGAAAATGGGCTAGACAACAGGGAAGGCGCAATAAATAATGATGAAGGAGACCCGTTAATCTAAGGCAGATAGAAAAATGAAGAGACGATATTAAAAGGTGTCTGCCCAACAATTTTATCCTAAAAAGAAGTCTTTCCCAAGAAGGACCTCTTTGCACACTACAAGAACCCATGAAGAAAGTGCTTTTTCAGAACTCAAAGTGCAGAACCGAAAAGACCTCTCCATCAAAAGGTCACATGCAAGGGAGACCTATAGCAAAGAGGTATCAAGAAGCTTATTATCCCGCGGACGCTGCAGGTACCCACCTAATTCAAAAGTTGTGACCCCACAGAAGGGATGCAACGGTTCGGGTCGGATTTTGGCCCATGAAGGATTTGAGATTCAAGTTCCTGCTGCAACAAGGAACTCTCACTCAAAGGGGCTAAATCTTAGGGGCCAAAATTGGGAGGGCCCAAATCCATAAAGCCTCCTCAAACACACTCAAAGGTTAGGCCAATTCTCATCTCACTCACACAAAGATCTCCTTGGCCTAACCAAACACACACACAAATATTGGTTAAATGGGCTCACAAATATTTCACACACACAAAAACCCATTTCTCTTACCCAATAATCAAAGTCCTTAAACACATATAGCACAGAGGCATCTCCATCAAAGTCCCCGAACACATATAACACAGGGCCAACTCTCTCAAAGTCCTCAAACACATATAACACAGAGGCATCTATATCAAAGTCCCCAAACACATATAACACAGTGGCCATTCTCTTTCTAAAGTCCTCAAACACATATAACACTGAGGTATCTATACTAATGTCCCTAAAACACATATAACACAAGGGCAATTTTCTTCTCTATATGACAAAGGTCCCTAATATTTATTGGGCCTTGTCAACTACCTTATTATTTACATGTGGTCAAAGCCCACATCACATATATGCATCACATTGGGGGCTTGCCTTCTTCAAAGTCCACTTTTCGGCCCAACAAAAGGCCCAAAACGTTGGGGCCTTGCCAACTAATCACACAACAAAGGATGAAGAAAAAAGGCACAAAACTCAATTCCCTACTGCAGCATGTCAGACATCCTGCTGAGGAAAGCATCTAAGTGAAGCATTTTACTTAAATTAAAATTCCTTCATATTTAACCATTTATGGTAGGGATCTAATTAATCTTCATTGCAGGTCTAAGGGCTACTGTGGACCAAGTCCATAGCGGGAAACTCATTGGTAGATGTGGCTTGGAAGGCAAAAGAGGAAGGAAACTCCTCCGTTTATCTCCTTTGAAAGGAACAACCATGCTTGGAGGTTGTTCCCTAACACAAATGGGGTAATCGGCTGGGTGCAGAAAGTGGAATCAAGAAACAAAGTTTATTTTGACTTTGGAGGAACCTCGGCAAACCCAAATGAAGAGTTGCCATCGACGATTGCGACATATGCATACAAGAAGAAAAGGCTGATTTTAAGATCAAAAGAAGCCATTCTTGCCTTCCTCAAACCGGAAGATTCTTCATCTTGGACCTAAGGCCTAATCACTGCAATTAATCAAAAAGCAAGAGCCAAGGATGTCACCGGATAAAGCTTTCGATCGGTCGAGAGGAGGACTATAAAAGGAGGCCATTAACGGCAAAACTGGCACCAACAATACTTCATATATATCACCCACCACAAGCTTCATACAAAAAGGGGAATCATCATCTTCATCAAGAAGCCCTAAATCACTCTCAACAGAAGAAGAAATCAGTCTCCATCTTCTCCAAATCAGTGTTTTCCTCCACGGTCAATATCTTGTATTTTGATTCCATTGTTCTCAATGTTTCCTTCTTCTTTCTCCCAAATCTCACACCCAATCTGTTTCCCACAAGTCTTTAATCAATAAAGAAGCTTTTTCGATTCATTTCATTACAAAGAAATACGTTTCTGGGATTTTTATTCATCTTTTTCATCTTCGTCAGTTTCTCCTCTGTTATAACCTGTGTCCTGCAGCAGGAAGTGTTCTTTGGACGGCAATTTATACTCCTTTCTTATTTTCGGTCTCAAATCTCATTTTATAACCCGATATCTCTTCTGGGATATTTGGGCTTGGGCTCGAACCCAATAGAGAGCCGACCCAGGTCTTCCATCACACAAAAAGGCTCACACAAATATCATATAATTTTATTATCCACATGTCTGATTAATGTTATTCAAGTGTCGGTTAAAAGGTTATTGTATGATTTACGACTTTCATGAAGAACCTGAAAGCTAAATTTGACGAGTTTCATTAAGGGTTCAAAAGGGAATTGTCATGTTTCAAAATCTCAATCAACAAACATTTTTTTATTTGGATTATTTATCAAATGACCCTCATACATTTCTACTTTATTCTACTTAGTCCTTTGCAAATTCTATCTTACTCGATTTAACGCTTCAATTTTTTTTTTCTTTGTTATATTATTCCAATTAAGGTAATTTATGAAGGACTCAAAAGCTCTTTTTTATGTTTCAATTTTAAAAAAGGTTTTCGACATTTTCTGGTTTTGATTGACGGTTTATTTAGTATCATATAATTTTTATTTAAATATCTGATTAACATAGATCCATACAAAGATCCCTTCATAAAATTTTTGACCCCGCAACGAAGCGCGGGTCTTATACCTAATTACTCATAAAATAACAACTAAATAGAGATATAAGGTTCGAGAGGAAAGAAAAAATTCATTTGAAACCCACCAAAAAGGGGAAAAAAAGTTTATATATACTCTTTATTTCTCTTTGTCAGTTATTGATATTAAAAAGAAAAAAAAAAGCTATAGGAAAGGGGAAAAGGATAGAGATAGGTAAAAACAACATGGCCTTAATTTACATTGATAATAAGTAATAACTAATGATTGGCTTTCAAAATCACAAAGATAAAGAGTACAGTGTCCTACTCCCCGTTCAATTAAGTACTTCCTTTTATCAACCAATTTATACTTTTCATCATTCTTCATATATACTATTTTCTTAAGAAGAAAAAATTATTATCACAAAGATTGTACATATGTATTCGAACGTTTAACTGAATGATTGTATATATGATCTATTTTTCTACTTAAATGGTTAAATTCGAATCCCCTTTTTCGACCTCCTCAATCTACTTAATGTAACCTTTTAATCAAGACCTTCTTTTTGGTTGAATGAAATGTAACTTTTGCCTACTTATCAATAGTACTTCTTTTGGTTATCATAATTAAGCACATTAATAACTTTGATAGCTAGTGTGAACAACAGCCTTTGATA
Source organism: Corchorus capsularis (assembly GCA_001974805.1). Taxonomy (NCBI): domain Eukaryota; kingdom Viridiplantae; phylum Streptophyta; class Magnoliopsida; order Malvales; family Malvaceae; genus Corchorus; species Corchorus capsularis. Next base: position 21,634 of record AWWV01010173.1, read on the forward strand.
CTCATAGCAAGTCATCACTCATCACCTATATAAATGTGCCAATTTGAAAATCAAATCATTATCATATAGTAAAATATAGAATGCATGCAGGCTCCTCATCCTCAAAGTCAAGATAATACCCATAAAACATAAAAGCCCCACAGAGCACTAAGTCACCAAACATTAGCATAAAATGGAAGATGACTCCCATCACTTTAATAAAGGCAAGGTTGGGCTATAACCCTTCAAAAGCAACTCATACTTTACTTACATTAATAAGAAATGACTAGACTTTGGGCATTTGGGCATATGTTTAAGAGAGCTGCCTCTTCTCCCCTTAATTTATCATCTTGAGTTTAATTCTATTTCTCTAATTTTTTTTATATATACTAAAGATATTTGAACAAGGATACCAACCACTTGATCAATCAAACACGGGTTGTCATGCTTTTTTTATTAAATCCCAATTTCTTCATATTTGGAGACGAAAAAGATTAAAATAAAGATAACATATATTAACCACTTGATCAAAGTGCTATACCTCTTTTTATTAACCCTAAACATAAAGAAAAAAAAGTTTTTTTGGTAGAAAAACATAAAGAAAATTAATAGGTCTCCAATCCTCACCCTAATTGGTGTATACCACTTTTCATTAAATCCCAATTTTCTTCATATTTAATTTACAGATATAATATTCAAACAAAATTTAACACATATCAATTAAACCATCTGATCAATCAAATACACAATGTCATAACTCTTTTTCTTTGAATTCTAACTAATTTCGTAAGAAATTCAAATATAAGGAAAACATGTACCAACCACTTTTCATTAATTAAATTCTAACTAATTTCTTTGTATTATGAGAAGTAAGATATTCGAATTTCGAACAAGATAACATATATACCACCCACTCGATCAAGCTGCATACTAATTTGATTGAACCCTCCTAAACATGAAGAAACCTAAAATAGGTCCCCCCCAATCCTCACCCCAATTGGTGGGTTTAGTGGGCCATATCCACCACGTGAACTCATTGGTGCCATGGCATGTTGCATACAAGTAGGACCCATCTACCACAGCTCCTCATGATTCTTCCTTCCCCCCCAAAACCACATCTATGATTTTCAAAGCATCCTTCCAACATCACACATGGTCTGCCACCACACTGGATCATGATGCACTCCCCTGCTTGCCTATGCTTTTTTCCGTCACTTAATTAGTTACCCCAATCTCCACCCTCCAAAATTTTGTCCAATCCAATCCTATTGATGTGCATGTGCACCAAACTTACATGTTTCCCTTCCCCCTTAATATAAATGCCATTTAAGGGAGCAACAAGATGTGCTTTGCTATTAGTATACATATACTATAGCTTTTTCAAAGCTAAATTCCACGAGTTTTTCTTTTTGGTTTTCTTAAGTCATGGAGAAGAGCAAGTCATTCCCGGAATACACTTCATCTTTTTCCGGCGAATTCGACGACTTCGAAAACCAATCAACCGCGTATAATTTCAACGGTCCATGCAACAAGAGTAATGGATTTGCAGCATCAAATGATCCAGAGCTCAAGAGGAAGAAGAGAATTGCTTCATACAACGTTTTTACAATGGAAGGTAAGCTAAAGTCAAGTGTTAGGAGCAGCTTCAAGTGGATCAAGAGCAAGTTTAGCGAATCTCGTTATGGTATGTGAATTTGTCCTAAAAGAAAAAAAAGATCGATGTTCATGGTCATCTATATCCTTTGTTTTACAAAGCAAGTTCTCATTGTATACAGCTTGTGCCACGGTTTTTGTGTTTGAAAATTAGAGAGGGAAAGAAATTTCAGCTCCCTTGGAAAACAAGGAATTGGGAAAACCCAATGAAATTGGGTTATGTTGGAGTTTTTATCTACTCTTTCATTGGAAATTAATATACAAAGTTTGATCATTTAATGGGTACTTGTAATATGATTTTTGTGAAAAAATGTGGATAAGTTTTAACTATTTCTTTCTTTTTCTATCCATCTAAAATTTCCATTTGATTGTATTTTTAATGGTTATATTCTCTAAGCTTTTTTTTTTTGGTGGAACTAGCCAGGAATTTGGAAAGTAGTATATAGAAGAAGGGATAGAAGGGAAAGAAAGAAGTAGAAACTTTTCAGTTCTCAAACACTTTTTCAATTATGAACTTGATATTTGATCAATTCATTATATATATTTTTTTCTCTGATTGCCTTTCAAAAAAGATATTTTTTCTCTGATTCATCAATTTTTTTAAGAACCAAGATGAGAGGGCATACCTACTTCATTTCTAGCTAGGCAAAGAATAATTGCAAGGAATATAGGACTTGGCAGAACTTAAAATCTAACAATATAGCTATTTTTGGATAAAAGGAATATGGAATTCTTGCTTTTTGGGTAGGGGAAGGATGAAATTAATTATAACCACTTGAGCTAAATGTTAGGCTGTGTAAAGTTGCTCGAGAGTTTTATGATGTATTCTTTACTTGTAAGAAATCAAATTAGGTTTGGGATTATATTTGGGTTTGAATTTGAATTTCATATAAATTGTAAGAAATGCATACACCTAATTAGGTTAAATATTTCATATCGAAATAGTATTGAAAAAGTTTTAAAAGATGAATTTCAAATGACAAATTCCTATAACCTATAGGTATTTTAAATTTATACCACTAAATAAGCATGTTCATGGATTTTGAAAAGAGAACTGAATATGTGTCTATCGCACAATTTATACTACAAATGAAATTCAAATTCCTAACTTCAAATTTAAGTATCCAATTGCTACTCATAATAATTAAAAAAGAAAGTTTAGGAATGAATTATATTATCTCTATGGTCAGCGCAAACCATTTAGTGTTTTGGAGATTTTGAAGTCTTTTCTTATGAAGTTTTTCAAACTTACATATCGCGTACAACTCAACCATTAGAATTGAAATCAATTATTTCAACATCTGTATTTCCCACTTATCCAAATGGTTGATTGAAAAAATAGCAATAGAAATTGGGTGATTATATGATACACCGGTGGTGTAAATTTTGGACTCCACAAGCGGCTTGTGGAGTTGACACATGTCCCTTTTTTGAATTAATTAAGTTTTAAATATTTCAATCTAGTCCCTAAGGGACACATGTCACCCTTTAGAACCCGCTTGTGTAATTTTCTAAACTCCACCGCCGGTGTATTGTATAATTTGCCATAAAAATTTGCCTTTTGTATAACCAACAAGCAAGAAACAAAGAATCTCTACTTTTGGTATGGATTCTCAAACAAAAGTCCTAACCAAATCAAGCCCACCCAAGATTAATTTCCTAACTATATATTATACTTGTGATCAAGATATAATTTGACCTATAGTCACACTTTTATATATCTCTATTCACGAGAAGATCATCTAAAATAATTCAAAATCCTCCTATACCCCCTAAATAACTTTAACAAAAAAAAAAATTGCCCGAGTTTAATATAATAGTATGCAAATACATCTTACTTTGTTGATAAAGTGCCGAATTTTTATTTCAGTATTCAAGATTCAAATTCGAACAATTTCGATACAAATAATGTACATGTTGCAGCCCCAGCTAGGTAGGTACGTAGCTAACTTAATTAACACAAGTGTATTGCCTCTGTTGTTGCTGGCTATATGGGTGTGGCCCAAGGGCAAAGAGGGCCACAAAGGCTCTAAAATCAAGGAGGGGGCAATAGCATAATTGAAGTAGACACGAAAGAAACAACACATCAAGAAATATAGGGTTCAATATTGTTTGTGATAGAGATGGCAATTGGCAAGGAGATGAGGATCCATATATATGCATATCAAGCGTTGGAAACTAATTAATAATTCGAAAGTGACAACCAAAACTCGATCCCAATTCTAGATGTTATAACATTTTCATCAATTATTAAGGTTTTTAAAGATGTTTTTGTTTGTTTTTCCTTAGTCGGTTGATGTAATAAAAAGAAACCAAACCAAAGATTTTTTTACTACTCAGATAATACAAAAACATAATTGAATCTGGGATTTGATCTACCCCATATGTTTTCTATCCTTTGTTGTTGTTGTTGTTTGGGGTCCCCCTTGCTTGCATGAAACAGGATTCTGACGTTGTTGGAGGCATTTTTACTTTTAGACCTTCTTTTGTATCTTTTGGTCATACAATACAAAGATTTTATAATGAATCAAAAATCTTACAGAAGAAGAAATTAACAAGAGAAAAAGTACATAGCAATTCCTGCTGTTTTCTCCTAGCTATGCAATGTGTCATGGCCAACCCATTGTATAGGGCCATGACTTGGGTAGAGGGCCAACCTTAACTAGGCTTAGGTCTTTTGTCCCCTTTTTAAACACATCAACTGCCAGTGGTAGTAAAACTCTAATTTTCGTTTAGCTCTCTGAGGGGGTGAGCAGTCGGTAGATAGCTGGGTTGTCTCACTGGTTAAGGTATGTATCAACACACCTCCTAGGGCTGCCCCCTTTGGCCCTAGGTTAGTAAGTCCCGAGACCCTTTTGTAATCTCATTATCAATATAATCAGACCAAATAAAACCCTCTCCGAGTCGAGGGGGTTGACGGGGCGAGCTGCGGCTATGCCCCGGGGTTATATCACATATCCCTTACTAACATTGTGGCTTAATGTTTGCTTGTTCAGATTGAACATCGAGTTGGCTGACTTGATCGGGAGAGCCCATTCAAGTGCCACACGGACAAGTCTTGAGCGAGTGAAGACTTAGTCCGTGACAGTTGGTATTTAGAGCAAGGTTGTTGACACACAAGGTGCGACAAGATGTCGAATGAATCTAGCAACGATGCTATTGAGCATGTTAATGAACAGAAACTCGAGGAGTTGGCAACCGCAATGGCCGCATTAAAGAAAAAAGTAGAGAGGCATACAGTGAGCCACTCTCGAGTGAAAGAGATTGAGACAACCCAGCGGGAGTTGTCCGAGCAACTGAAAACCATGGGAGAGGAGACCAGGGAAGCCATACAGGCCCTTAAGACTGATCTCGGGGGGCTCAAAGAGAAAGTGAGCTTACTGGTGTTGTCGGTGAGCAACACAGGATCAGGTGCGATTGAGAGGTCAGAAAGAGCTATAGTGCCCGAGCCCCGACGCTACAGAGTTGGAGAACTTCTTGTTCGACATAGAATAATACTTCAGGGCCATGCACACTAACCCAGAGGAGGAGAAAGTGAGCTTGGCGGCCATGTACCTTTCTGGTCATGCTAAGTTGTGGTGGTGCTCCAAGTTCACAAACAGGGAATGCCCAATTAAGACATGGAGCGAGCTCAAGCAGGAGCTTAAGAACCAGTTTTACCCTGAAAATGTTGAATACATGGCCCGTAAGAAGCTTCGAGGTTGGAGCAAACAGGGTCAGTAAGAGATTATGTAAAGACCTTCTCAATGTTGATGTTGAATATAAGAGACATGTCAGAGAAGGACAAGATGTTCTATTTCCTTGAGGGCCTTAAGTCTTGGGCCAGGACCGAATTGGTCAGACAGAAAGTACAAGACTTGGCTACGGCCATGGCGGCGGCCGAACGCCTGAATGACTACAGTGAGAGCTCTACAAAGTGTAAGAGTGCACCATCAAACAATGGTGGAAATAGCTCTTTCAATGTGGGAAGGCCCACAAAGATGGGCAAGAGCTCAAGTGGGGGAGCGGACAATCGGCAGAATAGTAGAGACTCGACTCCAACAACATCGAGTGCCCCCACTTTTAAAGCAAAATAACCATTGGCTTGCTTCTTATGCAACAAACCGCATAGAGTTAGAGAATGCCCACACAGGGGAGTTATGAGTGCCTTGCAAGCATCAAAGCAGCAAATCTCGAATGGGCATCATGCAGAAGAGGAAACATAGGACGAGGTGGCTAGAGTTGGGTCACTACGATTCCTCAATGCACTTCATTCCCAACTGAACCAGTTAATGAAAGAACCTAGTAGAGGACTCATGTATGTGGATATGGTGCTAAATGGGAAGACGACCAAAGCTATGGTAGACAAGGGCAACACTGACACCTTTATCACCCCAGAGGAGGCAAAACGGTGTGGTCTTAAGGTCGACAACGAGTGTGGGCAAATGAAAGCAGTAAACTCACCGGCCTCGACCATTTGTGGAAGTGCTAAGCGGGTGATGACCAAATTAGGCCATTGGGAAGAAGGCGTGGACCTCACGGTTTCCCCAATGGATGATTTCGATGTTGTCTTGGGCTTGGACTTCATGACAGTGGCGAAGGCCGTTCCAATTCCGTCTGCTAGTGTCGCAACGTACGTGACCGGGGCGATCCGTACCACGCTGTCTGAACGACTTGGGGGAATCTATAAGGTTCTTACGGGGAGTCACCACTAATCTTTTTTACCTAGGTGTGATTAGCCACCTATCCAATTATTAAATCTAATATTAACCTAAGCTTGGCGAAGGTAATACTAAACCTAATAAAGTCTGCTTAACCAGAGTCTATGGTCCGGGAGTCGGGTACGCGTGGGGAAGGATTAGCACCCCCACAACGCTCGTCGAAACGACGGCACTGACTGGTCTAGGACTAACTATGGGTTTCTATCATTGGTTAATTCCTTTCTTTAAGCCTTAGTCTTTTCATGCCTAACTTTATACTTAGCCTTAGTTAATTCTTCGTTTTAGGCCAAATTGTTACTTGTTTTTACTCAATTTTCCGGATTAGGCCAATTTTACTATTCTTAGTTTTAGATTAGCCCATTTCCTTATTCAATTCCTTTTATTGACTCAATTTTCATAAATTAAGTCCTTTTTATTGTTTTACTTAATCTCTTTTTAGATTAAGTTCTTTATTGACTCCACTTAATTACCCTGAATTAAGTTCGTTATTCTACTTAATTACCCTGAATTAAGCCTCTTATTGACTCTACTTAATTACCTTGAATTGAGCCTTTTATTGACGCTACTTAATTACCCTGAATTAAGTCTCTGACTTGACTTAATTACCCCGAATTAAGTCCCTAACTCTACTTAATTTCCTTCCTTGAAATTAAGCCCTTGACCCTACTTAATTTCCTTCCTTGAAATTAAGTCCTTGACTCTACTTAATTTCCTTCCTTGAAATTAAGTCCTTTTCTTTACTTAATTTAAGTTTCTGTCTGATCTTACTTAATCATCTTTGGATTAAGTCTTTAATGATTTTTCTTAATTCTTGTGAAATTAAGTCTTTACTGATTTACTTAATTATCCTGAATTAAGTCTATGCTTATTTTTACCTAATTTCCTTCCTTGAAATTAAGTCTGTGCTTACTTTACCTAATTTCCTTCCTTGAAATTAAGTCTATGCTTACTTTACCTAATTTCCCTCCTTGAAATTAAGTCTGTGCTTACTTTTACCTAATTTCCTTTCTTGAAATTAAGTATGTGCTTTACCTTACCTAATTTCCTTCCTTGAAATTAAGTCTGTGCTTATCTTTAATCTTTACTTAATTACCATGAATTAAGTCCTTTGACTGCTTTTACTTAATTACCATGAATTAAGTCCTTTAACTGCTTTTACTTAATTTCCCTGAATTAAGTCTTTTGACTGCTTTTACTTAATTACCATGAATTAAGTCCTTTAACTGCTTTTACTTAATTACCATGAATTAAGTTCTTTAACTACTTTTACTTAATTTCCCTGAATTAAGTTCTTTGACTGCTTTTACTTAATTTCCCTAAATTAAGTCCTTTAACTGCTTTTACTTAATTTCCCTGAATTAAGTTCCTTGACTGCCTTTACTTAATTTCCCTGAATTAAGTTCTTTGACTGCTTTTACTTAAATACCCTGAATTAAGTTCTTTGACTGTTTTTACTTAATTCCCCTGAATTAAGTTCTTTGACTGTTTTTACTTAATTTCTCTGAATTAAGTTCTTTGACTGTTTTTACTTAATTTCCATGAATTAAGTTCTTTGACTGCTTTTACTTAATTTCCCTGAATTAAATTCTTTGACTGCTTTTACTTAATTACAATGAATTAAGTTATTTGACTCCTTTAACTTAATTCCCTGAATTAAGTTCTTTGACTACTTTTACTTAATTTCCCTGAATTAAGTTCTTTGACTGCTTTTACATAATTTCCTTGAACTAAGTTCTTTGACTGCTTTTACTTAATTAATTACCCTGAATTAAATTCTTTGACTGATTTTACTTAATTACCCTGAATTAAGTTCTTCGACTGCTTTTACTTAATTACCCTGAATTAAGTTCTTTGACTGCTTTTACTTAATTATCCTGAATTAAGACTTTGCTGACTGTGTTTTCTTAATTACCCTAAATTAAGACTTTACTGACTGTGTTCTCTTAATTATCTTGAGTTGAACTTTGAATGTATTCTTTTGACTGTGTTTACTTTTCTTAATTACCCTAAATTAAGACTTTGACCGTATTTTCTGATGCATATGATGCATGTATTCCGGTTTAATCATTTTTTTTTACCAAATGTTTATACGAAAGACACTATTTCGATGCCTTCCACTTGATTGGTAAGACCCCCAAATTAATGCCTTAAGTCTAAGAAATTCGGATTAAAATGGACAGACATTGTCAACATTTCAACCGATTATTCCATCATCGGTGTCAATTTACTTTTCTCAAATGAGCATAATATCAATAACATTTAAAGGATTTTGAAATTGCATGAGCATGAATGCAACATACTTTCTCATAAATTTGTTGATTTTCCACATAATTTGCAAAAGAAATAGCTTAATTATTGATGAAACTTCAAATTGAGGACTTAATCGATCTATTCTATCAATATCAGGGATCTAAATGTTAACTCTAACAAATTCCAGGATCTGATTGACTTAACAACGACTCAAATGCATGAAAGTAAGGACTCAATTGAAGCAAAGTGAGAAATCATACCTGAAACTTGAGGATTTGGGCCTTGCATTTACCAAAACGGCGTAGTTTTGGGGCTGTCTTGTACGGGCTATAAAAGCCCTCTTTTCTCCCTTTCTTCTTCTTCCTCCTATTTTCTCTGTAAACCCTAACTGCCACCCTTGGATGCCTGAAATCTTCACCGCTACCCTTGCTACCGTCGACCACCACGTCGGCGCTACTCCCTACCGCCAATCGGGCTCAAAACTTCCAGATCTCCTTTCCTCCTCACCCCGAGTTTGGATCCAGTCATGATTCTCTCTGAAAAGGCCTTTAACCAGTCCAAATTTGCCTATACCGAACCCAAATCTAGCTTCCGATCCGGTAGATCCGGCCGTCAGATGACCCTGATCTTTAGGTATGTTGCTTCTCTCCTTTCCTTCTAACAAATCCCATTGTCAGTTTTCTGACCGGGGCCTCCAATCGCCTGAAACCCTTAACCGAACTTTAATCCTCAACTTTCCTGGCTCGTTTCTTCCTCTCGTTTAAAACTTCTCCATTAATTAACCCGAAAAACTCCCTTTTTCCCCACTGATTTCCTCAACTCCGACTCCCTCTTATCCTCTGAATTTTCTTGCTTCTTTCTCTCCCTTTACAGACCTTTCCCTCTCTCCATTTTGACAACCCTTTTTTTTCCCGAATATCCCCCCTTCCCTGAAATTAGTTGTTTTCTCCTCCTTTTACAGATGAGCATTCTCCCTCATTCTAACTGTCATCCCCTCTTTCTAGGTTGCTTCTGATATTTGGCCTCTTGTGGTGCAGGTGAAAGGGAGTAGATAAGGATGGAGCGGATGATGATGAGATGTGAAGGGGTGAGTCATCACCTTCCTCTCTTTCCTTACAATTTCCCTCTGCAATTCGTTTAGAACTTTCTGTTTGAAATTCTAACTTGTCCTTTTGTGAATTCTGTTGAGGGGATAACGATGTGAGCTGGCAGTGATGACCTGGTGAGTGAATTCTTCAATCCCTCAAGGTAAATTTTCCCTCTTCAAGATACATGCTTTGGGAATTTGTCCTCTGTGTCACCTATCTATGAGCTTATGATTGCTGAATATATTTGATTATTACTAGCCTTCTAATCTTTTGATATTTGTTTTTGATCTCATGACTGTGATTCCTTTCCATCGTATGACTGTTAATTTTATGGCTTTCAAATACTCATTGCCTCTTTAGATTGCACTGCACCAAGTTAGGCAGATTATTTCCTTGCCCTTTTCTTTATGCCTCTTTCCATGTGATTAACCTATAAATGGCCTTGCTTTGTCCTCATGTGTGTATCAACTTGGCTGTGGTTTTGGTTATTGGATTTGTACACGGAATTGTTCATGTTGACAAAATTGGGTGCAATTGTAATGAAGCGATGAAATGTTCCCATGTGCCTGATCAGTCCAAAATTATGCATCTTTTTATGGTCATTTTCCTATGCTTTTTGGGTATTTTATGCTTGATTATGCCTTATATTTGTTATATTTGTGTTTATAGTTGCTAAAGTGAAGAAAAGTGCAAAATCACTAATTTTGTACCTTTTTGGAGCCCTTTTGGAGGATTATTTACACAAATATTTTCCAAGGACAATTTGGATTAAGAATGCAGCCAATATGATCGTGATTGAAGAGCTTGAAGAGTCAATTTTATCATCATAAGATTGATTTTCAAGAGTTTGAAGCAAAGGAGCAAAGTTGAATTTCAAGGCAAGAAGACATGTCAAGAGGCGTCATAGCACTGAAGTACATGGGGCGCGAGGCAAACCACATGGGGTGCAAAGCATGCCACATGGGCGCCCAACGCTAGTCGGGAACACCACCCAGCCACACAAGGACACAGGCGAGCTGGGGCCTGAGAGCAACGCCCTGGGCACACAAGCCAATGACATGGGCTCCCAGGGGGAGTCGGGGCATGACTCCGCGAGCGCCAAGCATGCCATCACGTGTCACTTCACCTTGAAGCTTATCCAATTGTTTCCAGATTTGGCGATCCTTCTGTATTTTAGCCATAACTTTTGATCCAGAGCTCCGTTTGAGGCAAATGAGTAGTCGTTGGAAAGCTAACTCCAAGATCTACAACTTTCGTGTTTCGGTCGAAGCCCAGTTCGGACGTTTTCATGGATGAAAATTCCCCTGAAGTCAGCAGACAGAAACTATCTTGGGCCTTGCTTGCGGGATTGATCCAATTGAGCCAAAAATCTTATTTGCATTAGCTTGAAGACTTGGAGAGCAGCCCAGCACGTCCTTAGGGTTTGTTTAGCTCTAAATTAACCCTAAGCCACCCTCTATAAATACCCTCTTAAGTCTAAAACCCTAGGAACATATCGAAACACCTAGAACAACTTACACACACATCTTTTCTCTAGGTTTTGCGTCGATAGGAAGAAGGGAGGCTGCCGCCGGCCTCAACCATTGTAAGTCTCTCATGGATTGCTTGCAATCCATGAGTAGCTAAACCTTTTATACTTCTTTTCCTTAGGTACTTTTGATCAATGAATCTATGGTGAGACTTTTGTTCTTAATAATTTGAGCTTTTTCTGTTTGAATACGTTTCTTATCTCTATGCTTCATCTTATGCATACATACTTTGATTGATTTGGTGCGCAACATATCTTGAGATTTATGAATGCTATAGTTAGATTCAAGTAGCTTGAGTCAAGTTAAAGTTGGTCCAAGTAACAATTGTAATTCTAGGAGTCCTAGGTTCAATGGGATATCAAACCTTGTTGAAATCTTTAGGCCGAGATGGAAATTGATGTAGGCAAGTTTGGTATTGATTTATCATGCATGTGGAAAAGTAAATCTTAATGCTTGTCCTATGATTCTTCACAGGGTGAATGTTTGATTAGGAACAATAGAGATTAATTTAGCTAGTAGCAAGTTAATTCTTCTTAGCATGTTGGAAGGTCGAGTATTCCTCTCCTATACCAATTATTCAAATGGAGTTGTTTAAGATATTAAGAGGATTACTTTGTTTCAATGAAAGTTGATGTCTACGTCTTAGGCTATATACCGATTTGGGTAATTTATGATTCTTAATTGATTGCAATTTAAGCCAAATTTATGTTTAGTGTCTATGATCCATGATTCACTTGATCAAAATAATTACCTAAAGGAGAAGAAGTATGTTTTTACTCATTGTTTTTCTCAAACTTTCTCTTTTAAATCTTTATTTTAGATCTCTTTTAATTGTTTTCTAGTTTAATTAATCTATTTTCAAAAACCCATAAAAAACTCTTTTAGGTTAGATTTTCTTTTGTAAGATTTACCTTTGATTCGATCATACCTTCCCTGTGGATTCGACCCCTACTTGCCCTAGCTATTTGTTATTGGTTTGTGGGGATTTATTTTGTGATTTCATCAATGACCGGTCAGTGCCTAAGGATTTAACCTATGGTAAATAGGATTGAATTGCGTGTAGGCAGCTGACTTAAGATGGAAAATGCATGAACAAATAAAATGTGATATAACTGACCCATAATGCACGGTCTTCTGTTAAGTTGGACTGCTCATGCATGTAGACTTGACTCACGGACATGCTAGAAACTCTAAGCATGCAAACGTATGTATGAAATGTTCATGTAACAATATGATATGTTTATGTGTGTTGAAATGCTCCTACTGCATGCTTAATGTCTAACCTTAAAAAGTGCAATGCTATATGACTTAATGGCCATTTAAAAACCTTTTGACTTTGATCTTGATCTATGTCACTGCTTTTCCTTGGTCTTTTTTGCGCTGTGATGTATTTGCCTTTGAGAATTTGCGTATTTTTGGCTCTGTCAGGACACTACCTTGAATACCTCTTTTACTTGCTAATTCTGCCACCGCATGTCACTGTCTTGCTAGCCTTTTGCAATGCCATATCCTATGCCTCCAAGTTTCCGTAAATCTTGATGTATGTTGGGTGATGAATGCCGCCTTATGTAATGCAGAGATGCATGTTCTGTTTTTGAACTTCCTTTCCACCCTGCATATCGATTGGGACTCCAAGAGCTTGATCGAGGAAGGGTAATGGCTCAAAGAGAGAAGCGAGCCATCTTGGATTGAAGTATATTGGGCCATTTCTATTTCCTTATGTAATATATGGGACACTATTGTGATTTTGTTTTGTATTTTCACTTTTATTAATCGTGGCATGCTCAAATGCTATTGCCAAATACTAAGCAAAGGTCTTTGAACCTCTTTTGACTTCCATGTCTAACCTGATACCCTTTAACCACACGAGCAATGCTCGATCCTCTGTTCCATAAAATTTAAGGCTAAATTCCCATCGAAAGGAGAGTTTTATGAAAGAGAATTCTATGATAAGGACATTTACAACTTATGCTCTTAACTAGAAAAAGAGAGGAAAAGCATTTTTGTTATCCAAATATTTACTTTGTAAAATGCAAATGATTCTCCCTTTTTTGTGATATTCCAATTTCAATTTTTGTGCATTAGTAATTATTCAATTTGTAGATTCTTTTTATCTTAAAACTTTAAAAAAATGTCCAGAAATGATTCTTATTCCTTCAAAGCCCAAATCTAAAATGCCCATATGCAAGCCTAACTAAGTAAGCAGAAGTGGCTAAGTCTATAAGCAACGATCCAATCAAAAGAGTTCTTAGCCCAAACACTTAATTAATTTTCTGTTAAGCAACACAAATATGATATGAAATATGCTAATGCAAACTGAAGTGAACAATGAAACATGTAAGATGCAATCGTAATATGTGAATAATGCAAAGGAGAATTTCTTTTGGCATTTTCTTAAATTAGGAATGTGGCCTACCAACGACTAAATTCTAATCTAACTCAACAATGGACCAAAATGCCCTCGACGGACCCTAATGCAAATTTAGGAGATAATTTATTATAACTTAAATGATATGGTCCAAAAACGGGTGTCTACAGCTAGTTGCCTATTATTCTTGGGCGATCGCCCGTGTGTGGTGCCAGCCACCATCCTCCCAAGGAGTGGGAAAAAGATCATATCTGCACTACAATTCAAGAAAGGGATAAAACGGGGTGAACCATCATACATAGTCATGCCGATGTACAAGGAAGATGGCCCATCAGGGGGAGTTCCTAGTGGGGTGGAAACGGTGCTCAAAGAGTACAAAGACATGATGCCAGATCAGTTGCCCAAGATGTTGCCACCAAGAAGAGGGGTTGATCATGAGATTGAACTACTCCCTAGGGTAAAACCACCTGCAAAGGCCCCTTATCGAATGGCTCCTCCAGAATTAGCCAAATTGCGGAAACAGTTAGATGAGCTTTTGCAAGCAGGATTCATTAGACCATCTAAGGCGCCATTCGGTGCCCCAGTTCTGTTCCAGAAGAAGCAAGATGGGAGCTTGGGGTTATGTGTGGATTATCGAGCGCTCAACAAGGTGACGGTGCGAAACAAGTATCCGATCCCTCTCATTTCAGACCTCTTTGATCAACTGAGCCGTGCTAAGTACTTCTCGAAGTTGGATTTGAGATCAGGGTATCATCAAGTCAGAATTGCCGAGGGAGATGAACTAAAACCACTTGTGTTACTCGGTATGGAGCATTTGAGTTTCTTGTTATGCCTTTTGGTTTAACTAATGCTCCTGCTACCTTTTGTACTTTAATGAATCAGGTATTCCACGACTTCCTCGACAAGTTCGTGGTGATTGATCAGACCAAAATTATGCATCTTTTTATGGTCATTTTCCTATGCTTTTTGGGTATTTTATGCTTGATTATGCCTTATATTTGGTATATTTGTGTTTATATGTGCTAAAGTGAAGAAAAGTGCAAAATCACCAATATTTATGTTTATAGGAGCCTTTTTGGATGATTATTTACACAAATATTTTCCAAGGACAATTTGGATGAAGAGTGGAGCCAATATAATCGTGATTGAAGAGCTTGAAGAGTCAATTTTATCATCATAAGATTGATTTTCAAGAGTTTGAAGCAAAGGAGCAAAGTTGAATTTCAAGGCAAGAAGACATGTCAAATGGCGTTGAAGCACTGGAGTACATGGGGCACGAGGCAAACCAGGTGGGGCGCCAAGCTTGCCGCATGGGCGCCCAGCGCCAGTCGAGCATGCCACCCAGCCACACATGGGAGCAGGCGACCTGGGGCCTGAGGCCAACGCCCTGGGTGCACAAGCCATTGAGATGGGCGCCCAGGGGGAGTCGGGGCCAGCACATGCACGCGCGTCAGACAGCCATCATGTCACTTTTTCTTGAAGCTTCTCCAATTGTTTCCAGATTTGGCGATCCTTCTGTATTTTGGCCATAACTTTTGCTCCAGAGCTCCGTTTGAGGCAAATGAGTAGCCGTTGAAAAGCTAACTCCAAGATCTAAAACTTTCAGGTTTTGGTCGAAGCCCAGTTCGGATGTTTTCATGGACGAAAATGCCCCTGAAGTCAGCGGACAGAAACTGTCCTAGGCCTATTTTGCGGGATTGACCAAATTGAGCCCAAAATCCTATTTGGATTAGCTTGAAGACTTGGAGAGAAGCCCAACACATCCCTAGGGTTCGTTTAAGCCATCTAGAACTCTAAATTAAACCCTAGGCAGTCTCCTATATATACCCTCTTATCCTAGAACCCTAGTAACACCCCTAACATATCTTTCTACAACTTTTCTCTCCTTATTTTCTAGGTTTTGCGGTTTGGAGAGGAGGCAGCCGCCTCCTCCTCTTTTCCTCTTTGGTTTGTAAGTTTTCAATCTCTCATGGATTGGATCATGAGAGGCTAAACATTTATACTTCTTTTTCTTAGGTATTTTTGATCAATAAATCTATGGTGAGACTTTTGTTCTTAATAATTTAATTTTTCTGTTTGAATATGTTTCTTATCTCTGTACTTCATCTTATGTGTTTATGTTTTGATGGATTTGGTGGCCAACTTATCTTGATGAGTATGAATGCTATAGTTAGAATCATTGATTCAAAGTAACAATTGGGCTTAGGAGTCCTAGTTCAATGGGATATCAAACCTTATTGAAACCTATAGGTCGAACGGGAATAGGTGTAGGTGAGTTTGGTTTTAATTAAGCATGGAAGCATGTAATAATCTTAATGCTTTATTCTGGAACTAGTTGATGGAATAAAAGTGTTGATCTCTGGACCGAACGGAGAGGGATTGACTAGTAGCATGTTAGGGAAAGTAGGAGTCCTCGCCCTAGACCATTTATTCAAATAGAGTTGTTTAAGACATTAAGAGGATTACTTTGTTCCAATGAAAATTGATGTCTACGTCTTAGGCTATATATCGATTTGGAATAATTTATGATGCTTAATTGATTGCAATCTATTCAAATTCATGCTTTCTGTCTGTTATCCATGATTTATTCGATTAAAATAATTACCTAGAGGAAAATAAGTATGCTTTTAATTAATTGCTTTTATTAAATTGTTTTCTAAATCTCTAGTTTAGTTTCATTTAATTGTTTTCTAATTTAGTTTACCTATTTTGAAAACCCATAAAAAATCACCTTTGGTAAGATTTTTTTTAGTTTAATTTGGCTTTAATTTGTTTCCACCTTCTCTGTGGATTCAACCCCTACTTGCCTTAGCTAATAGTTATAGGTTTGTGGGGATTTATTTTGTGATTTGTTCAACGACCGATCAGTGATCTACCTGGATGATATTGTGGTGTACAGTTCCACCTTGGAGGAGCATCGTGAGCATTTGAGAAGGGTGTTCGAGCGACTACGGGCTAACCAACTCTATGTGAAAAGAGAGAAATGTGCATTTGCTCAAACCCGGATTAATTTTCTTGGCCATATAGTGGAGCAGGGTCGCCTCCAAATGGATATGAAGAAAGTAAAGGCCATTGAGGAGTCGCCAACTCCTAAGAACATCAGTGAGTTGCGTTCCTTCTTGGGACTTGCCAACTACCATCGGCGATTTGTAGAGGGGTACTCTAAAAGGATAGTAGTGCTTACAGAGTTGCTTAAGAAGGGTCATGGATGGAATTGGAGCTCCGAATGTCAGGAGGCCTTCGAGAACTTGAAGAAGACGATGATGACGGACCCTATGTTGGCCCTTCCCGATATTGAAAAGCCTTTTGAGGTAGAGACGGATGCTTCTGATTTTGCACTCGGGGGAGTCTTACTGCAAGAAGGTCATCCAGTGGCCTTTGAGAGCAAAAAATTAAATGAAGCGGTGTCGAAACGTGTGGGTCCGTGAACCCTATCGCTCCGACTTGGATAACAGGAGTCGCCACTAACCAATTTCTAGGTGTGATTAGTCACCTATTTACCATTAAAACCTAGTTAGGTCCCATGCTTGGAAAAAACCTAACTAAGCTTACTGGTCTGATTTTCTAACTTAAATCTAGGTTCGGGAGTCCATTACGTTCAGGGAAGGATTAGCACCCCTGAAACGCCCGTCAAGTGACGATACCATTAATTTAACCAGATTCTATGTGGCTCAAAATTAAATTGGTTGATTTTATCCTAATCTTGCTTATTAAGAAATTATTAAAATAAATAAATAATTAAGTAATAGATAAATATATATAAATATATGAATAGAAAAATGAGTAAAAGTAATAGATGAATAAAAAGATAATTAGATATATATATATATAACAAAATAAATAGGTAGGTAAAAAAATAAATAGATAATAGTAAATAAATAGATAATAGCTAAATAAAAGAAAAAAAATCTTTTTTTGGCCTTTTTTATGTTTTTTCTCTAATTAATGCATGTATGTAAATGATGGATGCAAAATCATAGTATTAGTCCAAATCACGTAGTCTTGGTTATTGAAAATTCTTCTCGAGATATATGCACGGAACTCCGAAGCATCTCGATAGAACCCTCTCATCCTCAGAGATATTCAATGAGCCCCGAAAATTCGATCACTCGTGAAAGCCCCTTCTTCGGAAGGCTATGATTATTGGTTATTTAGTGGCATGAGAATTAATAAATAACATATAAATTAAAATGCATAAATTAAACATGAATGCATATGACCTAATTCTAATTTGTTTTAACTAAATAAACTAAGCTATTAAAAATAAAATTAAATCCTAAATAAATTAATTCCTAATTAAATTATGAAATTAAGTCATTACCAATTTAAACCTTAAATGCATAAACAAAAACCAAACAGACCCTTAATTGCATAGAAAACAACCTGCTGCATACCTAAGCGAATAGATTTAAAACAAAAAGTAACCAAATCGCATAAAACTCAAATCAGATTAAATAACTAGGACTAAAATAAACTAAATAAAAGTGATAAGATCTAATTGCACTAACAACAGGACCTGCATGAAAACGGGATGAACTATTAGGCTTTATGTGTATGGCATAACAAATAAAGGGACCAGGATGAATTAAAATAGAAACTGAAATTATGCATAAGAGAACGGATAACTAAATCGCACAAGATTATTATATATAAAATCAAAAATAAAAAAAAAACGTAAACAAATCCACGCATAGCTACAGCATTCGATTGAATCAATAAAACAAACATGTAATTTCATTTAATCAATATCCATCAATAGTTTACGCGAAGGAAAATATATAAATAATAAAGAGTCATAAAAGGGACTTTTACCATTTGGTTGAATAAAAGTTAATCACAATGAAGAACTTTAACAAAATGGATTTTTTTGTTTGGCTTCTATTCTTCTATTTCCTTTGTCAAGCTAATCAATCTCACGGACAAGTCTCTTTCTCTTATTATTTTCGTCTGTCAAAGCTTTGTTTTTCCAATAGATGTTCCTCCAAGAGGATTTTCGGCTCTCACAAATTTTTTTAACCTAAAACTCTCCTTCCTCAAACCCTAGGTTTCTTTTGCCTTTTATACTACCTTATTGAGTCATCCCCTTCTGGGTTTGGACTCAATTTACATGAAGAGAAATAAACCCACTTACATAAACCTATAAAAGAAATTACAACATAAGCTTAAACTTGGACTAAAAATAATGGGTTTGTCCCAAAATTAATTAAACCCAAATTTCGGTGTCTACAGCTGCCCCTCTTTGTGGACTTTACAAGAATCTTGAAAGACGTAAAGGCATTCTTTTCGTATTTCTAGATGAATGGGAAGTACACAAAGACGTAGACACAATTGTGCTTGAACTCTTTTTCTTCTTTCTGCTCTTCACTTCAATCTTGAAGTTCTTAACTAGATCAACTCTGATCATCGAAAACTTCTTGAAATGAGATCAACTCTGATCTTCGAAAACTTCTTGGAATGAGATCAACTCTGACTCTGATTGTTGGAAACTTCTTGAAATGAGATCAACTCTGACCTCTGAAAACTTCTTGAAATGAGATCAACTCTGATCTTCGAAACCTCTTGGAGTGAGATCAACTCTGATCGTTGGAAACTTCTTGAAAGGAGATCAACTCTGACCTCTGAAAACTTCTTGAAATGAGATAAACTATGACCTCTGAAAACTTCTTGAAATGAGATCAACTCTGACCTCTGAAAACTTCTTGAAATAAGATCAACTCTGACCTTCGGAAATTTGTTTGAATGAGATCAACTCTGATCGTTGGAAATGTCTTGAAATGAGATCAACTCTGACCTCTGAAAACTTCTTGAAATCAGATCAAATCTGATCGTTGGAAACTTCTTTCAATGAGATCACTCTGATCGTGGAAACTTCTTGAAATGAGATCAACTCTGATCTCCGAAAACTTTTTGAAATGAGATCAACTCTGATCGTTGGAAAACTATTTGAATGAGATCAACTCTGATCTTCGAAAACTTTTTGAATGAGATCAACTCTGATCTTCGAAAAACCTTCTTGGAATGACCACACTCGGTCGTCTGGAAATCTACTCTGATATTTGAAAACTTCTTGAAATGACCGCACTGGTCATCTGAAAATCAACTTTGATATTTGAAAACTTCTTGAAATGATCGCACTGGGTCATCTGGAAATTAACTCTAATATTTGAAAACTTCTTGAAATGACCGCACTGGGTCGTTTGGAAATCAACTCTCATGCTTGAAAAGTTTTTGAAATGACCGCACTGGGTCGTCTAGAAATCAAGTCTAATATTTGAAAACTTTTTGAAATGACTGCACTGGGTCGTTTGGAAATCAACTGAATATTTGAAAACTTCTTGAAATGACCGCACTGGGGTGTCTGGAAATCAACTGAATAAAGACCGCCCTGGGTCAACTAAAATAAACTGGAAAAAAACCGCCTTGGGTCAACTGAATACACTGAAGAAAGACCGCCCTGGGTCAACTGAATGAACTAAAGAAAAACCACCTTGAGTAACTGAATACACTAAAGAAAGACCGCCCTGGGTCAACTGAATAAACTGAAGAAAGACCGCCCTGGGTCAACTGAATAAACTAAAGAAAGACCGCCCTGGGTCAACTGAATACACTGAAGAAAGACCGCCCTGGGTCAACTGAATAAACTGAAGAAAGGCCGCCCTAGGTCAACTGAATACACTGAAGAAAGACCGCCTTGGGTCAACTAAATAAACTAAAGAAAGACCGCCTTGGGTCAACTGAATAAACTAAAGAAAGACCGCCCTAGGTCAACTGAAAGAAAGACCGCCCTAGGTCAACTGAATAGACTGAAGAAAGACCGCTCTGGGTCAACTGAATAAATTGAAGAAAGACCGCCCTAGGTCAACTGAAATAAACTTAAGAAAGACCGCCCTGGGTCAACTGAATAAACTGAATAAAGACCGCCCTGGGTCAACTGAAATAAACTTAAGAAAGACCGCCCTAGGTCAACTGAATAAACTGAATAAAGACAGCCCTGGGTCAACTGAAATAAACTTAAGAAAGACCGCCCTAGGTCAACTGAAATACCTGTACTTGACTCTTCTTGTAACCCTGTCTTCTCATGGCTCCTTCTTTGCCTTATGTGTTGTTCGATCCTTCTCTATACGCCCCCATGGCTAATTCTTCAATAATTCTTAAGCACTCCATCTTCGTCCAGGTCATGCCCTGATGACTCTACTTCATGTAACTCTTGAATGCTCCCTCTTCAAAACATGTGATGCTCTTCCATTCTTTCTCTCTTTAACCAAACATCTCTTGCAAATTCCAAACGGCTCCTTCACAAAACTCCTTGCTTTGGATCTCACACAAATGATCTGATGAAACAGACTCCTTTGCCCCACATCAATCTTTATATCAACTTCTTTGTATTCCTACAACAAAATTTGACCAGAAGTCAAAGTCCAAAATATGTGATAACCATGCAATTAAACAAGTCATGATTAAAAATGATTTCACATGAATGTTGCCTAATTTGCCCCTGAAAACATTTTTGTCAGAAAAATGTCGGACACATTGCCTTGCTTTTCCAAAACCAAGAAAATTTTCTCAAAAGATTTGGCGACCACCACTTAAATGACTTCCCTTGCCAAGACTTTGACCGCTTCATCTTAGACTCACAAATGGAATGAAAATCTTTAACAAACTCTTTTTTCAAAACATTCTCAAATCATCATTTGTTCAAAATAATTTGAGTCAACACTGATGACCGGTCGTTGATCAAATCACAAGATAAATCCCCACAAACCAATAACTACTAGCTAGGGCAAGTAGGGGTCGAATCCACAGAGAAGGTATGATCGAATCAAAGATAAATTTTACAAAAGAAAATCTCAACAAAAAGAGATTTTTATGGATTTTTGAATTATCAAAAAAAACTAGAAAACAATTAAAAGAAATCTAAACATAAGATCTAGAAAAGAGTTTGAGAAAAACAATGAATAAAAAGCATACTTCTTCTCCTTCAGGAAACTATTTTGATCAAGTGAATCATGGATCATAGACACTAAACATGAATTTGACTTAAATTGCAATCAATTAAGAATCATACATTATCCCAAATCGATATATAGCCTAAGACGTAGACATCAATTTTCAATGAAACAAAATAAACCTCTTAATATCTTAAACAACTCCGTTTGAATAAATGGCCCGGAACGTGCTCCTGATGCAGCAACATATTCCAACATGCTAGGCGAATCAATCTTGCTACTAGCTAAAATCAATTCCTAATGTACTATTTTAGGTACCACCTCAACATAGCACAAGCATTAAGATTTTATTTTCCACATGTCTGATAAATCATAACCAAACTTGCCTACATCAATTTCCATCTCGGCCTAAAGATTTCAACAAGATTTGATATCCCAATGGATCTAGAACTTCTAGTTCAATTGTCACTTGTGACCAACATCGACTTAAGTTAAGCCAACTTGTATCTAACTATAGTTTTCATACTATCAAGATAAGCTGCGCACACAAATCAATCAAGATATGAACACATAAGATGAAGTATAGAGATAAGAAACATATTCAAACAGAAAAAGCTCAAATTATTAAGAACAAAAGTCTCACCATAAATTCATTGATCAAAAATACCTAAGGAAAAGAAGTATAAAAGGTTTAGCTACTCATGGATTGAGAACAATCCATGAGAGACTTGCAAAGCTAAGAGGTGGGCGGCTGCCTCCTCCTCAAAATCGCAAAACCTAGAGAAAAGATATGTAAAGTGTATTATGATATGTTAGGTGTGTTAGGGTTTCTAGTCTTAAGAGGGTATTTATAGAGGGTGGCTTAGGGTTAATTTAGAGCTAAACAAACCCCAAGGACGTGCTGGGCTGCTCTCCAAGTCTTCAAGTTAATCCAAATAAGATTTTGGGCTTAATTTGATCAATCCCGCAAGAAAGGCCCAAGACAGTTTCTGTCCGCTGACTTCAGGGGCATTTTCATCCATGAAAACGTTCGAACTGGGCTTCGACCAAAACACAAAAGTTGTAGCTCTTGGAGTTAGCTTTCCAACGCCTACTCATACGCCTTAAACGGAACTCTGGATCAAAAGTTATGACCAAAATACAGAAGGGTCGCCAAATCTTGAAACAATTTGAGAAGTTTCAAGGTGAAGTGACACGTGATGGCTGTCTGGCACGCGCGCATGGCTTGCCCCGACTCCGCCTGAGCGCTCATGTTAATGGCTTGTGCACCCAGGGCGTTGCTCTCAGGCCCCAGGTCGACAGTGCCCATGTGTGGCTGGGTGGCATGCCCGACTGGCGCTAGGCGCCCATGCGGCAAGCTTGGCGCCCCACTTGGTTTACCTCGCGCCCCACGTGCTCCAGTGCTTCAACGCCTCTTGACATGTCTTCTTGCCTTGAAATTTAACTTTGCTCATTTGCTTCAAACTCTTGAAAATCAATCTTATGATGATAAAATTGACTCTTCAAGCTCTTCAATCACGATCATATTGGCTCCATTCTTCATCCAAATTGTCCTTGGAAAATATTTGTGTAAATAATCATCCAAAAAGCCTCCAAAAAGGTACAAAAATGGTGATTTTGCAATTTTCTTCTCTTCAACACCTATGAACACAAATATACCAAATATAAGGCATAATCAAGCATAAAATACCCAAAAAGCATAGGAAAATGACCATAAAAATATGCATAATTTTGGTTTGATCATATTTCCCCCACACTTAAACTTTGCTAGTCCCTAGCAAACTAAGGTTAATCCTAAGAAAAAAAAATGTTAGTCCTAAACTAAACAACATATTGATTCCACTTTCGTAGGTGTACGACGGCACTTAGCTCGTGACGCAAGCCTTTAAACCTTTATACGTCTATAAAGGAGGAGTTATAGTCTCCTGAGGGTTTACTTAACTAGAACGATACCCACAAACATTATGTAAACATTAACTAGAGACATCAATATTTAGAAAACAGAGTATTTCTAACAAATTAAGAATTTAATCTACATTTTCTAATCAAATGCAATATAAGTTAGTAAAAATACAAAGACCATAAGATTCAAATCAACTATGCACAAAACCACTCCAATCAATAATGTAGTTTCTAAGATCAACATACCTTGGATGAATTTGACAAGGAAAACTTACCATAGACTTGTATTTACATCTATTTCCAAAGAGGAAGCAATATCATGGATGTTCATCAAAGATTAGAATGGGCTAAAAAGGATGACTTATTTTTAAGAAAGCAAGGTTACTAACCTTAGAAGTGTTCATGATTTAGGGGTTACTAACGCCCTTTTTCTTTTGAGGTTACTAACACTCATTTTTTTCAAGAGGGACAATATTTCCGCATTCCATGCCTCTTATCCTCTTTCCAAGGGTTGCTAACTCCTTTTGTTAAAGAAAAGAGTGACAACAATGGATTAATTAATTTTTTTTTAAGCAGAAAATATCTCTTCTCCTCTTTTCATGAAAACACTTTTTTTTTAAAAGATTTTAGCTACCCTTCATACCCCCACACTTAGTCTTTGACATATCCATGACATACTTCTATAAATGTACACAAGATTCAACACAAGTTCTAGAAGTAATGCACTTGTCAAAACATTTTTGGGTATGAAAAACCTTATTAATTACACTTCTTGATCAAAGAATGAGGTTATACATAAGAAAATTTGAAAAATATTTTCAATGTATCCAAACCAAATTAATATTACAAAAGACTATACCCATTAAATCAAAACTTAATAGAAATACAAAATAATTTTTAATTTTCTTCAATAATTTTGAAAAATTTGTCTCTAATCAATAAGATAGAAAAGAAAATAGGATCTTGAAAATAGATTAATTCCTCCCCCACACTTAAAAGACACATTGTCCTCAATGTGTGTTGTGCTAGTAATTTGACAAAAAAATTCAATGACCTCTTTTTAAAATTTTTGGAAAAGTAAGTGCAAAATGACAATTTGACTTATAAAGAAGAAATGGGTTCTAAACAAATCAAATAATCACTCACTAGCAACCAATAAACACAATAAGTGGGGTAATCCAATTAATTGAACACATGCAAGAATTAATTCACCAAGAAAGTCGATGCTCAATCTAAGCAAACTAATCAAACATAGTATCAATCATAGCATCCAAACACATAAGTCTTACATAAGATCCAAATAGAACAAATACAAATACAAATACAAATGCATGCAATGTCATGATAAAAATGCAAAACATAATAGAGTTCATAACATATGACATCCTAAGGATAAGAATCAATGGCTTCTCCGTGGTCTCCTTTGGCCCATGGAATCACGTAGGGTGTCCTCCATTCTCTCCATATAAGCTCTTGGAAATTTTCTTCATCAACTTCCAAGGATGGTTGTCTTGTCCCTTGTGATTGTTCAAGTCCTTGTGCGTAAGTCCTTCTTTGCACATTGTACCAATGTACCTCATTGGCAATAACTCGCCTCCTTAAACCCAAATGACTTAAACAATTCACATCAATGACATTGTCTTCATTGTTGAAGCAATATTCACCATCAACTTCAACTCCTTCATTGACCAAAATCTTGCTAATCAACAATGGGAAAACAAATGCCTTATCTTCATGTGAAGAATGAACCACTTCCCACATCCTTGAGAGTAACAACCTAGCCATTGGTATTCCATTACAATGACCTAATCCATGGCAAAGCTTGTCTACCACATAGAAGTCTTCAATGCGAAGCTTATGCTTGTTACAACTCCTAGGAATGACATTATGATGCAATAAGTAACACACAAGTCTATCCCTTGGTTCCATGTATTTAACTCTTACCTCTCTATTCCCTTGGCTATCTATACCAAGAGGAATGTCAAACCTCCTTAAAGCACCATCCCTTTTCCATGTGCTCTCGGTGGTGGTCATTTACTCTCCATTAACATAAGTAAAATGGAACATACTACCCTCATTGTTCAAACCAAGTAAACGGCATAGATATTCCTCATCAACTACAATGTACTTACCTTTGACCATTGTGTTGATGGTGTAGGAATAACCTTCACGCTCCTTGTCCATGTTGGCATAGAATTGCTTCACCAAATTGGGATAGTAGTATCCATCTACTTGAAGAAGTGATCCCCAACCTCTATTAACAAACAATGGGCTAACTCCAAGTTCTTGATCAATGTTGGTTGGAAGCACTTTTTCTATAATGAAAGAGTTGTGATACCTTGCTCCATACCACTCTTGACACTCATTATCAACAAATATGGGTGGCGGCACACTAAGGAAAGGTTGTATGGCGGTTTCCTCCTCAATTGGTGCGGCTTGGGATGTTGATGCTTTTACTCTCACTCTTCTTGACATTTTCTCGAACACTTGGTGGGCACTAGGTTACCTTGTAGGGTTTCTTGAAAAATCTTTCTTTAAGATCCAAAGTAGCACTCCCCAATGCTCTAAAACGCTCCAATCAACTTCCAAACTATCTCTTATCTCCCTTCTAATCACTCCAAACAAGAATCCAAAGAAAAAAACCACTTTCCCAAAACTTGAAAATTTGAAAAATTGATGGATTTGATGGAAAAAGTGTTGGATAATCTAATGGGTAAGTGTTGGAGGTGATAAAAAGATGAAATAAATGATTTGTAATTGATGAAGTAGTGAAATTTGAAGATTAAAGTGAGTGAATATGTGTATGTAGGCAAGAGAAAGGAAAATTGAGTGGGTTTTGGATGAAGGTGGGTGTTGAAGGGTTTGAAGTGGGTGTTGGGTGGTATTTATAGTGTTGGAGGTGGGTGATGGGTTGTAAGTGTTGGAGGGCTCGGCATGAGTATGGGTGTGTGGCGTTGTCCGCGCACAGGCCGCAACACCTGGGTGCCCAAGCCATCTGGCTGGGTGCTCAGACAAAGCGCCTGGGCGCCCGGCCAGCGTCGGCCTCCAGCGCTGGCCTTAGCGGCTGGGTGCTGGGGCTGTCCAGCTGGTTGCCCAAGCTTGCGGCATGGTAACAATTGCAATTTTTGCTACCAAACTCAATTCCAACTTCAACTCAATTACCATTCAAAAATCTTACCATATTCCAAATTTCTTCAATCCAAAAACACTTGATTTTCACCAAAAATTCCACTTGATGACCATCAAAAGATTGACCTTATGTTCTTATCACTTAAGAGTCTATATGTATGAGATGCATAAGACAACTGTACAATGATAATATGCATGGAAAAACATTCAATCCAAGAAAATTAATTGATATGCATCAATCAATCAATCAAACATAGGAAATTAAATGAGATTGAAGTTCAAGAAAGCTTCTCTATTTTTGCAAAGTGTAAGCTCCAATTGCTCTTCATGTGTGCTTCCTTTCCTTGTCTCCATTGCTAGATTGATTCCCTTGAATTGAGAATGCAAAATGACCTATAACTAAGAAAATGAAAATTCAAAAGAAAAGGATAGATGTTAGTGTATTGGGTTGCCTCCTAATTAGCGCCTTCATTTAATGTCTTTGGCTAGACATCCTCGTGGACTATTCTCCATTGGTGAAGGAATGTTGAGTGTGCTCCTTCAAAAGTTCCACGGTGATGTTGAGAGTGTCACTCATGGCTTTGAAAAGTTCAATTATAGCTCCATCAATTTTGAGTAACTTCTCTCGAGCTTCCTTCAATTCCTTGTTGATATCTTCATGCGTGTTGTTGGAAATTTTGCCTCTTTCTCCAAGCTTCTCTTTGTTTTTCTTCTTGATCCAACTTGGAGGTGCAATTGCTTGAGTCAAAGCTTCCAATGCTTCATATGCGTCCTTCACAGTACGATCACACAAGGGTATGTTGTTGATGCTATCCACAAGAAGTTGATCATCGACTTTCAATCCTTGATAAAAGTACTCGATCAAAACTTGTTGTGAAATGCCATGTTGAGGGCAATCGGCACAAAGTTTCTTGAATCTCTCCCAAGCTAGATGGAAATTCTCGTCCTTGCGTTGTCGAAAGCTTGCAATCCTTTGCCTCCCCTTTGAAAGTTGCTCACTTGCCATGGTTGAAGATGTTGTACCTAACTCTTTCTTTACCCACTTTTCCACTACACGAACAAAATCATTAGTTTTCAAAGATAAATTTGATGAAAGTTTGGGATGAATTACATCACCATCAAACTCCATCGTCAATGAGCCATCAAAAACATCGATTTTCGTGTGAGAAGTCCTTAGGAAAGGCCTTCCTAATAAAAGAGGTCATTGATCCTTTGTAATTTCTCCTTCCATTTCCATAACAAAAATATCAATAGAAAAAATTAAATGTTGCACTTTAATCAAAATATTCTCTAGCACACCTTTGGGATGTACCAAAGATCCATCGGCCAATTGAAGAACAACATCGGTGTATTTTAAAGGACCAATTTTTAAAGTTTGATAGAAAGAATAAGGCATGACACTTAAAGATGCTCCTAAGTCAAGCATAGCATTATCAATGATAGTATTTCCAATTGAACAAGTAATTGAAAACATACCAGGATCCTTGCATTTTGGCTCCTAAGTCAATCATAGCATTATCAACCTTTTCTTGTTTGTACACAATTGCTTAAGAAGCTTTGCATACCTTGGTACTTGTTGAATCGCATCAAGAAGTGGGATGTTGACCTCGACATTTTGAAAAATATCCAAGATGTCTTGATCTTCATCTTCTTTCATTGATTTCCTTGACTTGGTTGGAAAAGGTTCCTTCTTTGAATCCAATTTGGGCTTGACCACAGAAGTTTCTTTGGCTTTGGTTTCATCATCTTCAATCTTGATCTCCTTCACTAGCACATGCAATTCTTCTTCTTTCTTGCTTGTCCCTTCATCCATTGTAGGCTTTGTTAGATATGGTTCTTCCAACTCCTATCCACTTCTCAAGGTAATAGCATTCATATTTTCCTTAGGGGGCAATTTGGTTTGAGATGGGATCTTGTTTTGGCCTTGTGCTTTGAGCTCACTCACATCACTTGCCAATTGACCTAATTGCTTCTTAATGATCTCCATGGTCTTCTTCATTTGTTGCATTCCCTCAGAATAGTGTGAAGATTGTCTTGGATAGTTGTTTGGCCTTGCTTGGTAAGCACCTTGGTTCCCATAAGAATTGTAGCTCCTTGGAAATGGCTCTTGTTTCCTTTGAAATCCCTCTTGCATTCCTAAAGCATTGACTTCTTTAACATCATCTTCGACCAAACTAGGGCACTTATCCGTGTGATGTCCTAATGAAAAAATCCCACAAACCTTTTGCACACTCGATAAGTTTGATTTGACCAAATCGGTGAGCAAAGCAATTTGTTGATTTGCTTCTTCAATTCGTTGCTCCAATGTAAAAGAATGGGTTGAGACTTCATTGATTCTTCTAATGTTTCCATCACTTTGTGCACAACTCTCTCGAGTACCAAATTGTTGTGTGTTGGTGGCCATGTTCTCGATCAAAGTCCAAGCATTGGTGGGAGTCTTGTCGATGAAAGCCCCTCACTTGCAGAATCTATGGAAGATCTATCAATAGGAGTAAACCCTCGTAGAAATACTGAATAAGCAATTGTTGAGGAATTTGATGATTTGGACAACTTGAGCACAACCGCTTGAAATGTTCCCAAGACTCGTACATAGTCTCGCATTGGAATTGCTTAATTCCACTTATCTCCTTTCGAATGCTTGAGGCTTTATGAACAGGAAAGAATTTTTCCAAAAACAATTTCTTAAGGCTCGTCCAAGAAGTGATTGAACCACTAGGCATGTAGTACAACCAATCCTTTGCACGATCTATAAGGGTAAAAGGAAAAGTTCTAAGTTTGAATTGCTCCTCAGAGATACCTTGCATTTTCATGGATGAGCAAACAATTTGAAAATCTGTGAGATGTCGATGTGGATCTTCTCCAGGCATACCATGAAATTTTGGCAATAATTGAATGAATCCAGACTTGATCTCAAAATTTTCTTCATTGGTTGGATATTGAATTGCTAAGCACTGTATAGTCACATTTGGGGCAGCAAGTTCCCTCAAAGTCCTATTGTTGTTGTTTTCTTCGGCCATGTCTTCTCTTAGGGATTGTGATTCGAAACTTGAAGAAGAAGTGGTGGAACATGGAGAGCTAGCTTGAGAACTTGGTGTTGACGAATCTCCTCCTTGCTCCCTAGGCAAATTCTCCTTCTTTAGTGGAAAGAGTGTACGTTCAGACTCAGAATTGAATACTAAGTCTTTAGTACCACTACTCCTTGTATTTGACATACAACACCTAAAAAGAACTTGAACAAAGAATCCAATATTAACAAGTAACTTGGAAAAAAATAAAATAAAAAGTAAGGAAAAATTAACTAAACTAAAAAATTGAAAAGAAAAATAACGAAAAATATAAAGGATAAGGGTAAGAAATTCTTAAGTAATAATTTGCCTTCAATCACTTAAACCTTCCCCGGCAACGGCGCCAAAATTGTGACCGGTCGTTGATCAAATCACAAGATAAATCCCCACAAACCAATAACTACTAGCTAGGGCAAGTAGGGGTCGAATCCACAGAGAAGGTGTGATCGAATCAAAGATAAATCTTACAAAAGAAAACCTCACCAAAAAGAGATTTTTATGGATTTTTGAACTATCAAATAAAACTAGAAAACAATTAAGAGAAATCTAAACTTAAGATCTAGAAAAGAGTTTGAGAAAAACAATGAATAAAAAGCATACTTATTCTCCTTTAGGCAACTATTTTGATCAAGTGAATCATGGATCATAGACACTAAACATGAATTTGACTTAAATTGCAATCAATTAAGAATCATACATTATCCCAAATCGATATATAGCTAGCCTAAGACGTAGACATCAATTTTCAATGAAACAAAGTAAACCTCTTAATATCTTAAACAACTCCACTTGAATAAATGGCCCGGAACATGCTCCTGATGCAACAACATATTCCAACATGCTAGGCGAATCAATCTTGCTACTAGCTAAAATCAATTCCTAATGTACTATTTTAGGTACCACCTCAACATAGCACAAGCATTAAGATTTTATTATCCACATGTCTGATAAATCATAACCAAACTTGCCTACATCAATTTCCATCTCGGCCTAAAGCTTTCAACAAGGTTTGATATCCCAATGAATCTAGAACTTCTAGTTCAATTGTCACTTGTGACTAACATCGACTTAACTTAAGCCAACTTGTATCTAACTATTGTTTTCATACTATCAAGATAAGCTGCGCACACAAATCAATCAAGATATGAACACATAAGATGAAGTATAGAGATAAGAAACATATTCAAACGGAAAAAGCTCAAATTATTAAGAACAAAAGTCTCACCATATATTCATTGATCAAAAATACCTAAGGAAAGAAGTATAAAAGGTTTAGTTACTCATGGATTGAGAACAATCCATGAGAGACTTGCAAAGCTAAGAGGTGGGTGGCTGCGTCCTCCTCAAAATCGCAAAACCTAGAGAAAAGATATGTAAAGTGTATTATGATATGTTAGGTGTGTTAGGGTTTCTAGGCTTAAGAGGGTATTTATAGAGGGTGGCTTAGGGTTAATTTAGAGCTAAACAAACCCTAAGGACGTGCTGGGCTGTTCTCCAAGTCTTCAAGCTAATCCAAATAAGATTTTGGGCTTAATATGATCAATCCCGCAAGAAAGGCCCAAGACAGTTTCTGTCCGCTGACTTCAGGGGCATTTTCGTCCATGAAAACGTCCGAACTGGGCTTCGACCGAAACACGAAAATTGTAGCTCTCGGAGTTAGCTTTCCAATGCCTACTCATACGCCTTAAATGAAACTCTGGATCAAAAGTTATGGCCAAAATACAGAAGGGTCGCCAAATCTGGAAACAATTGGAGAAACTTCAAGGTGAAGTGACACGTGATGGCTGTCTGGCGCACGCACATGGCTGGCCCCAACTCCCCTTGGGCGCCCATGTCAATGGCTTGTGCGTCCAGGGCGTTGCTCCCAGGCCTCAGGTCGACAGTGCCCATGTGTGGCTGGGTGGCATGCCCGACTGGCGCTGGGCGCCCATGCGGCAAGCTTGGTGCCCCACTTGGTTTGCCTCACGCCCCATGTGCTCTAGTACTTCAACGCCTCTTGACATGTCTTCTTGCCTTGAAATTCAACTTTGCTCCTTTGCTTCAAACTCTTGAAAATCAATCTTATGATGATAAAATTGACTCTTCAAGCTCTTCAATTACGATCATATTGGCTCCATTCTTCATCCAAATTGTCCTTGGAAAATATTTGTGTAGATAATCATCCAAAAAGGTACAAAAATGGTGATTTTGCACTTTTCTTCTCTTCAACACCTATGAACACAAATATACCAAATATAAGGCATAATCAAGCATAAAATACCCAAAAAGCATAGGAAAATGACCATAAAAAGATGCATAATTTTGGTCTGATCAACTGACTATCAAGAGGTTCCCAAAGGCTTGAAAGGCAATTGTCAAAAAGGAAGTGTATCGGCTTCTCTTGAAAAGGTTCGAGTGTTGGACGACTATGTCAACTCTTATTCCATGAACTGAATCAATGTTCAATGCTGCAAAAGAGGTCATTCTTTATCCGATTGCTTTGACATTCCTTGGAAGGCTTCAAGAATTCCCATCCCTGCTCTAGACTGCCCTTTTGGGTTTTCACCCTAGAGCCTTTTCATTTCTTTCTTTTTTTTCTTTTTTTTCTTTTTTCCTTTTTTTTTTTGGCCACGCACTTGCACTGAAAACTCTTGAAACCAAATTTATCTTAAAATCTCTTTGAAAAACAATTTTCTTTTAAAAAGATTGCACTTTGAGGAAAACATTTTTTCTATTGAAAAGATCACACTTTTGAAGAAAATCTTTTTCATTCCAATATCCCGGCCTGATCAAAGATGGACTTTATTAGGCACGCAATATAGGCTTGGGTTAAGGGTGCCAAAGAAAGGATAAAAGGGCTCAAAAAAGTGTTTGAAGGTGATTGAATCAAGGATCACTTCTTTGTCCTATGAAGGGTTCTGTCAAACTCATCTTTCCCCCATCTTTTGCTTTTTCAACTTCTTTCATTTCTTTTCTATTTCAACTCTTCTTTCATTTTTTCTTTCCCTCACCCTTTTTATTTGAACTTCTTTCTCGACGGAGCGAGTTCATCTTCTTTTTTGTGAACTTGATTCGATATCACGGGTTGCTCCATTTCCCAAATTCAAATGTAAACCTTCTTTTCATTTGCTGAGACAAAACCCTCTCTGTATCCTTGCCCCTAGTGTGGAGGGTGATCCTTGATTGAGGTTCATTTGAAAGAAAAATTCATTTGGCTCAAAGGGGACAACAATGGATAATTTTTCTGCAAGCGAAGGGAATAAGAAAGAAGACCATTTATCATTTCAATGAAAAGTAACCTTGGAAAACTTAAACCCATGCGAAAACCGATTTTTGGAAAACCCTTTTCTGAAAACACTTTCTTGAAAAACATTTTTTTGACTTTTGAAAAACTCTTTAATCAAAATCCAAAAATTTGTGCCAATGAATGACGTCTCAACCAGTCCATTTCTTTCACATTTCCACTTTTCTTTTTTTTTCACTTGATTTTTTTTGCTAATGGGAATCCCATAATTGATGTCTGCCTCTCTGTCATTCATCTGACCTCTGTAATGATGAATTTGAGCATTTTATTCCACCACTCTTGCTGACTATTGCTTGCATTGATCATAAGGACATGAAAATCAATTTGCCCCTACAAGGTCTGGAGGAGTCTTGAATTTGACTTTAAAAACAATCTTCCTCAAGGCATATGTGGAAAGATAACAAAAAATCTTGAAGATGTGGAATTTGGTTCAGTTAGGTTTCCAAGAAAAGAACGGGCTCTTTTTGGGATCAAGGAAATGTGGAATTTAAGCTCGGTGTTGACAAAAAACAAAATGTCTTGCTGTCACTTTCAAAATAAATCATCCCTTTATTTCGAAAACATTTTTATCCTAAAGACAACCCTTTCACTAAAGAGTTTTTTTCAAAACCTTTTACCAAAACCCATTCCTTTGCTCATTGCCCAGAAAAATATTTTTGCCCCTACTTGAGTGCTTTGGGAACCATTCCTTAGTGGTGATCACCAAATTCTACAAACATTCACAATTTTCATTTATAATGAACATTTTCATCAAGGAAACAAATGCACCAATTTTGATCACTACAATCATAAAAAAATCTTAGTAAGAATATCTAAAAACTAAAATACAATGCAAGTGATATGCATATAAGCATCAAAGTTAAGAAATTCCCTATCCAGCAGGCTCCCAGTTCTAACTTTGATTGATCTGCAGCTAACTGGCCTTTCTGATGTAGTCTTTGATTTTCTCCTTGAACTCCCCACAATAGGTCACCTTCTTCTTGTCTCTATCTTAGTCAATCTTTAACTAAGCTCCAAGCAATGAACTCAAGCTTCCAACAGATCTCCCAAGCTATCCTGAGGATGTTAGATTCCAACAAGCGTGTAGAAACATGTAATACTTACAAGTGATCGTGAATGAACTATAAGTATAAAACACATCTATTTACAAATGACAATGATAATGCATGATGAATGCATATATACAAGTGAATGAGAAATACATGATGGATGCAATGTTTGAATTGCAAATGACTTTTACCAAAGGAAAAGAACGACTTGGAAAATCTTCCGGAATCTTCCACCGAGATTTTGGAATTCGTCCCCTCCCCACATCCAAGTTTCAGTTACCACAAAATTGTATCTAATTGAAATTCTTCATTTGTGTGACAAATAATAAACATGAGTGCAAATTGTAAAGATCCATTCCACAACATTTTGGGGAAAAGTAAAAATATTCGATTAACGGATGAAACAATTGGTTCAATACATCACTCTAAAATGAACTTCAATTCTTTTCCAAACATATCAACCCATAGTTGTAAAATTTAATACTCTGCCTATACTGTTCAGCAGCATCCTCCAGGAATTTGGCAAGCTCTCGTCCACATCGATCAAAAGGCATCACAGCAGGTCGAAGCCAATTTGCCCTTGCTTCCATAAGCTCTGCCATCCCAAGCATCTTGTTCACATCTATCAGAAGCTTCTCCATATCTGCTAGCCTCTCCAAGCATTTTTCCTTCCAAAATGTGCTCCTGCTATCATTTCCCTTCTTCAAAGTCTCAAACTTTTTGCATATCTCATCATATTTCTTGCCGAGTTCATATAATTCTTCCTGGGCCTTCTCACGATCATTTTTATTTAGCTCATTGGATTCTTTGAAGGACTTCAATTCCCTCTCAACCTCTTTTAATCTTGCTTGTAACTTGCTTCCCTTAAGAAACTATTCGGCTTTTTCCAAGCGGAGTTTAACATTCTGCTCTTTTAATTCCGTAATTTGTTGAAGATGTTTTGCTTCCTTGCCACTAGCCTTAATCTTCTGTTTTTTCAGCTTCTTCTCATAATCCTGGTGCAAGAGTTCCACAACTCCCTTATTGGTTTCCCTCTCTGATTCTAGTTCCCTCTTCACTTCTTTCCAAGACCTATCTCTGCTTTCAGACACCACAAAGGTTTTTCTGTGTTTCTCCTTTTCTAACTCCAGCTCTTCCTTGCCTTTATGTACTTTCTCTTCCAAACCTTTCACTTCTTGCTGCTCTGCCACAACCAAATCTTTAGTTGCTTTAACCTTTCCCTTATACTCCTCCTTCTGTTTTTCCAATTCTGACTTTTCTTGAATCAGCTTCTATTTTTCTGCTTCCATTTCCTTAACCACTGCTCCTTCTTTCAGTCTTTTTACCTCGAAAGCTAACTTGAGCAAAATGTCCTTGCCCTCGAGTCCTGTTGGCTAGTTCGGATCTCTTTTTGGAGGTAAAACCATGTTTTTAACTCTAAACTTCTGCCAGTCTGGATATTCAGGTTCCACTCTATCAGTATATATACCCCTGCCGATAAAATGAGCATTCTTGTACTTCTGAACCAAATCTTTTAACTTTAGCTTGTCTGTGACAGTCTTGAACTCAAAATCAATACTATCGAGTCCATGAGTAAGAGGAATATATTGTTGAGACCCAAGCTGCCTTCGTACCAATAGATGTGAATAACTGGTGGCCCCAGTAAGGCCGACTAAAGGAAGCTATGGTTCTTCATTACTCAAGTACCGTGCTTTTTGTTGTTCCATAAACTTAGCCTTCCAGTCCCAACCTATTGATGGCAAGACCCGAAACCACTCAATCCATTGATTAACTGTCTTCTCTGGGGGCCACTTACTATCCCTATATGCTCGTATAGGCCTTTTGGCACGGTCTTTATGGCAAAATGGATAGTCATTCACTGTTCCAAAATGGCTTCGCAACCACAAGCTAAGCAAATGGGCACATCCTCGGAAACGACTCCCTCCCTTCTTTCTGCAATGATGCAATGAAACCATAGTTTCTGCCACTGTGGTAGCTGATGGATCAGCTCCATGAGAAACTTGGTCAAATAAGTCAATAGTCGTTCCATTCACATGCCCCAACTCTATTGGAAACAACACTAACCCATATATGAGTAAAACAAAGGCTGCCAAGCCCTTATCCTCCTGCGGGTTCTTTTTTACAAAATCTATAAGATAGGTTGCTGCAGTCCGGTTTCCTTTTATTTGAGCATCCCCCCTAACTTTCTCCACTTTCTCACAAAGAACCTTTGCCAAGTTACTGTCCCAAGTAGAATCCTTTTGTGGCAAATATACCCTCTTGTCTGGTTCAGCCCTGGTCTGTAGCATATCCCTGTATTCTACCACAATCGGTGTCGTATCCACCTCATTGAACACAAAACACCTATAGGACACGTCCCAGAAGTAGATTGCCACCTTCAAAAGATTCTCGTCAACCTTTACACTCAATAAATCCCCGATATGCCCATATAAGTGCTCAAACCTAGTCTTCCGCTCATCAGACATCTACCCCAGATTTCACTAAGTTTGTCCAAGTCCTTATTCTGCTGAAGGTCTAATTGAACTACCTCTGGTAGAACTGGCACAAACCTTTCCTTTAAACAATCACCCCGCCTCTTCTGTTCTGTTGAGAAAAACCATTTGATGTGTTCGTATTTCTCCCATGGAAACCGTCCCTCACCAATGGAATCCCCAAATTCGTCCATAATTTCGTCCATAGTCGAAAGCTGCCCTTAATCTCAAAAATGTTGCGGAATAGATCCCTACATGCAATGCAAAAATGCAAAAGAAAATTCCAAGACAGGGAAAACAAAAAGGAAAGAAAACATTGGTAACAAAATTAGAGGAAAATAATAAAAAAATCACAATTATGACAAAAATAACGGAAAGGTGCCCCTGTTACATTATTTAAAAACCGAGAAATGGGCAGAAATTGCCCCAGGGCAGGTAGTCTCCTATTGTGAGTTGATCAAGCTCAAATTATGCATATTTTTATAGCTATTTTTCTATACTTTTTGCTACTTTTATATGCATTTTTACCCTATTTTCTAAGTATTTGTGTTTTTAGTCTTGTAGAGATGTAAAATTGAGAATATACTTATTTTCACTACTTTTGGAGCTATTTTGATGACTTTTTACACAGATATTAGCAAAGTGATTTTGAGTATAGATTTGGAGATGCAAAGTTTGTGTTTGAAGATTTCTTGAAAATAATTTAAAGATTTGAAGATCATTGAAGAATTATTTCAAGGAGCAAGAATTTAAGATTGGAGCTTATTTGCAAAGGATTGAAGCTAAGCCCAGAAGAAGCCCGAAAGTTAAGGATTTTTGGATAATTTATATGGGATTATACTCAGCCCATATAAACCTATAATTGGAGTTAAAATCCCAATTTATAGGCTTAATATCCAAAGGAATATCCAAATCCCGTAATTTCCCGTAACTAGTCCTATTTGGAGTAGGAATTGGCGCAGTCTTGGTAGAAAGGCCATAACTTTCTGCTCAGATGTCCGTTTTGAGCCCATGAGTACTCGATGGAAAGCTAACTCCGAGATCTACAACTTTCCTTTGATGTCCAAAGCCAAATTATGTCGTTTTCAAGCCCGAATCTTCCTGTGAAGTTTCTGCAGAAATCTAGAAAATTCCAGAATCCTACTTTGACTTGGATTCTACTCTAGGATGACATCTAATCCAACTTGGAGTCTAAGTCAGCCCTAAACCGCCCTATCTATGTTCATTCACTATAAATAGCCACCTTAGGTCTAGATTTTATGTATGTAATTTTTATTCTCATAAGATATATTGTTTAGTTGAAGATTTGGAGGAAAAAGCCCTAGGAGCCGCCGCCCCCTTCTCTTCTTAGTCCATAGATAAGTTCTCTTCTTCTTATTTGTGGATGCTCACTCAATTTATGAGTAAGTAATCCTTTTCTTTTTTCCAATGTAGAATTTAATTGATCTCTTGACTTATTCCATGGTGAGATTTTGTGCTTATATATGAGAATTTATTTGGGTATTTCTTGGATCTCTGTATGAATCCTATGTTGCTTGTTTTGATTGATTGGGTCGACAGTATCATGATAGATTGGGTTAGCATTAGCTAGATTAAGTTGTTAATTGAACCTCCAGCTTAATTTTATGTAGCAATTGGATGTCAATTGATCCTCCGTCCAAGAGAGAAAAGAATCAATGGGCGAGAAATTTTTTATTGTGCTTGTTATTAAATTACTTGTTCTTAATGCTTTATTCCTAAGTGATCTTTAAGCCCTGAAAAAGTAATTGATTGCTGAAAGAATAAAAGGGATAGATTGACTTTGATCGGTAATCTAATCTACTTAAGGTAATTTAGGATTTATCCGACAGGCTACTCAAGGTTCTCATAATTATTAGATATCAATGATCCATGTTATTTTTGTCAAGAGGGAGATTAATTCTATGTTGGAGGTTTCTATTTAATTGTTTTTCTCATAATATTCACTGCTTCTTAATTAATTGTTTTCTTTAATTTACTTGATTGCTTTCATAGTTAATTTTACTATTTGTTAGATTTAATTCTTAAACTCTTCCTCAAAATTCTTTTTATTATTTTGTTTTGACCTAAGAAAAAGGAAGTGCCGATCTCTTTGTGGGTTCGACCCCTACTTGCCCTAGCTAGTTTAGTTAGTAATTGTTGGGATATTTATTTTTATGATTGCTGACGACCGATCATAAATTTTGGCGCCGTTTCCGGGGAGATTGTGTTTAATTTTCTTTTTCTCTTATTTTACTTTTAGATTAGATTTGCACTTGATCATCTTTGTTTTGCAGTAAAGATCCAATGGAGCAATCACAAACGTTACGAGAGCTGAATTTCAACTGTGAATTGCTGCCCCTTTGTATTGACTATCCAGCCATGGATATGTCTTACAAATTAAAGCCAGGAGTAATCCGTTTGATGCCGATTTTTCAAGGAGAATCTCATGAGAATCCTCATGAACATCTGCAAGGTTTCTTTCTGAAGTGTGCTACAATCACTGGGATGCCTGAAGAGGACGTGAAACTTCGAACTTTTC
The DNA here is from genome assembly GCA_001974805.1 of Corchorus capsularis. Classification (NCBI taxonomy): domain Eukaryota; kingdom Viridiplantae; phylum Streptophyta; class Magnoliopsida; order Malvales; family Malvaceae; genus Corchorus; species Corchorus capsularis. The sequence goes on from AWWV01010173.1 coordinate 60,585, forward strand.
CTTTGACATTAGAAGGAAAAGCAAGAGATTCGTTCTTAAGATTACCACCAAAGTCCATAAAATCTTGGAAGGAGATGGAGACAGTATTTTTAAACAAATACTTTCCGGAAGCTAAGTGTGCTGATGTCAGAAGAAAGATCAACACTTGTCAACAATTACAAGGCGAAAAGTTGCACCAATACTGGGAGAGATATAACCAGATCTGCGCAAGTTGCCCCTATCACAACATTAGCGAAGCACTCTTGATCCATCACTTTTATGATGGCCTTATCTATGAGGATCGCACCTATGTCGACGCTGCCAGTGGAGAAGGCCTTACATTCAAAACCCCTGAAGAAGCAAGGAAGCTGCTCAACACTATGGTAGAAAATATACATCAATTTTGTACAACCAATGAAGCCGACGCAGCAAAGGAGTCAGAGATATCGGAAATCCGCAAGGAGCTGAAAAAGTTCGTAGATGAAACCAAACACACCATATCCTCATTGACTACTCAATTTGGAAATCTAGCAACGATGTTTGCTAATTTCATGAATATTCAGTCACAAGCTTATGCTCAAATTCCCCCACATGTGCCGCAAGAACATATAAAAGGAAACATACAAGGATGTGGAGTCAATGCAATTGAAGAAATTCAACATCCATATGCACAACCTGCGATATCTTCACCTCTAGTACCTATTTTCCCTGATATATCATCACCTGTTGATGTATTCGATGGTCCAATACAAGGAGATATGGAGACTTCAACCGAGATCAAAGAAGACTTACATGCCGCAACAAACGGTGAACATCAACAATCAGAAGAGAATGGATGGAGGAGATGCAAGCTAAGTATGATCCGCTACCATTCCCTCAAAGGTTTGCTCAACAACTCAATTTACTTCGGAAATTAGAGGTAAACATTCCTTTAGTTGATGAAATAGTCAAAGTACCCAGGTATGCTTCTTTCCTTAGAGAATTATGCAATAATAAGAATAAGTATGTCGAAAAATATGTCTGCATGGATGAAAATATATTTGCTGCTTATCAGAGGAAATTGAGTCATAAATGCAATAGTTTAGGTTCCTTTTCTATTCCTTGTAGTATAGGAAAGAATGAAGTAGGTAATGTTATGTGTGAATATGGATCTTTGATTAATATCATGCCTTATTCTATTTATAAACAATTAGGAATAGAACCTCTGCTTGAAATTGATCTTACTATCCAATTTGCTGATAGAACTAACCATAAACCTGAAGGTTTAGTTGAGAACGTTTTAGTCCAGATAGGAGAGTTTGTTTTTCCTGCAGATTTCTATGTCCTGAAGATGAGTGAAGATGACATTCATTTACCTCAAATGCCACTACTGTTAGGAAGACCGTTTCTAATTGCAGCAAGTATGAAGTTTGACGCACAAGGTGGAACAATCACCATGGAATTCGATGGAAAGCCTATTGTATTCAGCATAAATGAAGCCATGAAAGCTCCTGCCGAAATTCATTCTATTTTTTCCATTGACACAATTGGTATTTACTCCGAAGAAGTACAAGCACTCAATCAAGAAGATGAACTTGAAGTGATACTCACCAAAAGTTTACATCAAAAAGATGTTGAGGAAGCAGGAGTCGAGATGCCAGAAGATATAGCAGAGACTGTCAAAGAACTATCATTTAACCAGGCGGTGGAAACGATTTCTTACATCAATCTGGAGCCAACACCCAAGTCGTTACCATCTATCATTCAACCTCCAGAAGTCAAGCTGAAACCACTTTCTGAAGGCCTGAAGCATGTTTTCCTTGGAGACAATGATACCCTGCCTGTTGTTATTTCAAGTAAATTGAATGATTTACAAGAAGAACAATTGATCAGAGTCTTGAAGGAATACAAGGAAGCCATTGGATCGACTGTAGCTGATATCAAATGAATAAGTCCTACTGTATGCATGCATAGGATTCGACTTGAAGATGATGCAGTATCAGTTCGACAGCCACAAAGAAGACTAAATCCGAATCTTGCTGAAGTTGTCAAAGATGAAGTTCTCAAATTACTTGGAGCTGGTCTCATTTATGCTATATCAAATAGCAAATGGGTCAGTCCAGTCCAAGTAGTTCCAAAGAAGTCCGGTTTTACTGTCGTAGAAAACAAAAAAGGAGAGCTAGTTTCCGTTGCTATTCATTGATCAGATGTTGGAAAGATTAGCTTGCAAAGCCTACTATTGTTCTGGATGGGTACTCGGGCTACTTTCAGATTCCAATTGCACCTGAAGATCAAGAGAAGACCACTTTTACATGCCCTTTTGGTACGTATGCCTACACAAGAATGCCTTTTGGTTTATGCAATGCACCTGCAACTTTTCAAAGGTGTATGATGAGCATCTTTCAAGATTATGTGGGAGATAAGATGGAAGTTTTCATGGATGATTTCACAGTCTATGGAGATAACTTCAATCAATGCCTCAATAATCTAGAACTCATCTTGAAAAGGTGTGTTGAAACCAAATTGGTATTGAATGCCGAAAAATGCCACTTCATGGTAGAACAAGGCATTGTTCTAGGCCATGTAGTCTCCAAAGAAGGGATGCAAGTTGATAAAGCCAAAGTTGACGTTGTACAGAACCTGCCATATCCGACATGTGTCAAAGATATCCGTTCATTCTTAGGCCATGTTGGATTCTATAGAAGATTTATCATAGATTTCTCAAAAATCTCAGCACCAATGTGTAGATTACTTCAAAAGGATGTAGAGTTCGAATTTGGAGATGATTGCAAGGAAGCATTCGACAAATTGAAGACTACACTCACCACCACTCCAATTGTGAAGCCCCCTGATTGGAAACTACCGTTCACGATCATGTGTGATGCAAGTGTTGTAGCTATTGGAGTTGTTCTAGGTCAGAGAGTTGATAAGGTACCTCATGTTATCTATTATGCTTCAAGAGCCCTAGATGCTGCTCAAAAGAACTACACTACCACAGAAAAAGAGATGCTTGCCGTTGTCTTTGCTTTGGAGATGTTTCGACCATATATTCTAGGATCTAAGGTGATAATCTACTCTGATCATGTCATATTGAGATATCTAATGAAAAAGAAAGAAGCAAAAGCTAGGCTTATGCGATGGCTTTTGTTATTTCAAGAATTTGATATCGAAATAATGGATAAGAAAGGAGCTGAGAATGTTGTTGCCGATCACCTAAGTAGAATTGAAGGCCAGGAGGAGGAAATCACAATCAATGAAGCATTACCTTTTGAGGAATTGTTTGTTGTTTCTCAACTTCCTTGGTATGCCGATATTGTCAATTACTTAGTTGCTCGTCGCCTACCTTCAGATCTTAGCAGAGGACAAAAATTAAAGATCATAAGTGATGCCAAATACTATCTATGGGATGATCCGTACTTATGGAGGCAAGGATCCGATCTAATTATGAGAAGATGTATTCCCGATAATGAGACTCAATCCGTTTTGAAATTTTGCCACGGAGATGAATGTGGAGGCCACTTGTCCACAATGCCAAAGAGTTTGAGGTATATCGAAAAGGAATCAGATGATTCAATCACCTATGTTTGTTGCTGAAGTCTTCGATGTATGGGGAATTGATTTCATGGGACCTTTTCCTCCATCAGATAAGAAGTATTACATTCTTCTAGCCGTGGATTATGTTTCTAAATGGATTGAAGCTATTGCTACGGAGAAAGATGATGCAAGGATAGTAGTCAAATTTTTGAAGAATAATATTCTTCATCGATTTGGAATACCAAGATATCTCATCAGTGATCGTGGAACTCATTTTTGTAATAAGATTGTGCAAGCACTAGTTGAAAAATATGGAGTACACCATAGGGTATCTACTTCATATCATCCTCAAACTAGTGGTCAAGCTGAGATATCCAACCGTCAAGTGAAGCTGATTCTTGAGAAAACAGTCAATGTTCAAAGAAAAGATTGGAGTATGCGACTAGAAGATGCTTTATGGGCTTATCGTACAGCTTATAAAACACATCTAGGTATGTCCCCATACAGAATTGTGTTTGGAAAACCATGTCATTTACCTGTAGAGTTAGAACACAAAGCATGGTGGGCAGTTAAGCAATGCAATCTTAACTTTGACAAAGCTAGAATCCAAAGAATGTTGTAATTGCAAGAGCTTGAGGAAATTAGGAATGAAGCATATGAGAATGCGAGAATTTACAAGGAAAGGACTAAAGCTCTGCATGATCAAAGAATATTAAGAAGACAATTCCATGAAGGTCAGAAAGTTTTGTTATTTACAAGCTCAATCAAGCACCATGGAAAATTAAGATCAAAATGGGGAGGACCTTTTGAGATAGTACAAGTTTACCCTAATGGATCCGTGGAAATTATTAATCCAGTTCAAGGGAATCAATTTAAAGTTAATGGACAAAGACTCAAGCCTTACTTCGAGCCATTAACAATAGCATTGCTTGAAGAAATTGAGTTGGAAGATTCTATTTATCTTCCAATTTTAAGTCGAAGAAAAGAAGAGTCAAGCTAATGACTCTAAACAAGCACTTATTGGGAGGCAACCCAATTTTAATTTTTGTTTTTTGTTTTATGAATTTTCATCCAAGGAGTAAGAAATACCAAGCACTAAGCCATAAACCATGCATGACCGGTAGTAACCCGGATTAGCATGCATGGCCGGTTATGGCTCGGCCATGCTGCACAACACAAAGCCTTGACCCGGCCATGGTTCGGCATTACCGCACCATTGCCAGGCCAAGCTGGGCACCGCACCAAGCATAGCCCGGATCACCGAGCCATGCCGCAAGCACCATGCTGCTCTATGTCATGCCAGCAATACCAGACCGCGTCCCGCACCCTAGCCCACGCGACCCCGCCAAAGCCGGCTGCACCCAAGACACATGCACCGTAGCCCGTGCCATCGCCAGGCCCTAGCTCGGCCTCGACCCGCGCCACACCAAGCCCTGTCCCGGTCACTCCAGGAGAGATGTCGCGCCAAGCTCAGAGCTAGGAAGGAGATGCCATGCCATGCCGCGCCATTCACATGCAAAGTGAATTAGGATTTTAATCTCCTATTTTGACTAGGAAATTGAGTTCCTAATTGCTTTCCCGCAACAACACCTTTTCCATATAGGTAATTTATTCCTAATCAAGGTATGTTTCTTACTTTTTACTCTAACTTAAAACCTTTTAGGATTAGAACTTGATCACTATATAAAGGCACTATATCCTCTCTTTATTCATCAAATCACAAGAAGCAATTAGAAGAGTGAAATTTCTGTTAGAAGCAATTTTTGAAAGCAAGGCCGATTGAGAGGAAAAGTCGACTAGAAGCAGTCGATTGGAGGAAGCAAGTCGCCACAAGTCGACAATTCAAGGAGTAAGTCGATTCGGCTATTCCCCTCAACCTAAGAAGAAGTCGACAACCCCTTGTCAAGTAAAGATGTTGATGATGCTAGCTACCACTACCATGGATTTTGAAGTTCAATTCAAGAAGTTTAAGGATCAATTTTATCGAATTGGAGCTTCTCAATTCGGTCCAAAATTTCAAGGAAGTTTTCTTCGCCAAGATTGTCATGAACTCTTGAGTATGATATCGTTGCTACCTAAGGATGAAATTGAGGCTAAGCTCGATTTCAAAGCTAGGATGATTTATCAATTTCTTTGGGATAAAGCTAACAAGTCGCATGAAGCTGTTATACGATCAAAGGAAAGAGCTGAGAAAGAATTTGAAAAGCGTTTCCATCCCTATGGAAATCGATTTTCCCAACCAAGGAATTTTAATGGCAGAATTAGACCTCAAGCTGCACCTTGGAGTAAGCCTTTCCCTATGCCAAGGATTGATGGATATCGCACCAAGCCCTATAGGCCACCCTATAGACCTCCTATGCGATGTGCCCCTTTTCCTCAACAGTTTCATGATCCTTATCATGCTTCTTCATCTAATCAACCAAGAACTGCACATGTTGCTACTGTTTTTACCTTGGAAGAATTGAAGGATAGGTCCTCAACTCCAATTGGACCAAGAGATCCGCTGTTTGAAGAAGGTCAAGGTGAAGATGATATTATAATTATTGCTTCTGCTTCTGAATCAAGTGATGCTTCTAGTGATGAGAATAAGGAAGGAAAAGAGGAGGTGAATCAAGAGAAGGAAAATAAGGAAGAATCTCATCCTTTCCTTGCTCAATTTAAGGATTTAAGTGATTAAGTTGCTAGCCTAAGAAAGGATTTTGATAGTATAATTGGGAATTTGGAAAACCTCTTCAATTTATTGGAGAAGACTATTCCTAAACCAATTTAGGTTTAAAATTAGTTTTTAATTTTAAAATTTATGTTTTCTAGATTTAGGGTTTTATTTTTAAGCATCTTAGGTTTAGTTATTTAGTTTATGCTTTATCTTTAATTTTCCTTTCTTTTATGTCTTTATATTTTCAGTTTCATTAATAAACTATCTAGTTTTATTTTCCTATCACTTTAATTTTTTATTGTCTTTTTGAGTAATTATCTTCATCAAAGCCGCCCAGGTATGTTTCATAAACCTTAACTTTTTAATTTTGGTAAGCTATTTTGCATGCTTTGATTTTATGATTGCTTTTACATTGAGGACAATGTGAATTTTAAGTGTGTGTGTGTGGGGGGTTGGGGGGGGGGGGTGAATACTTGATAGGGTTATTGTTTGATTATTGAGTCATATGATAGTCTTTTGCATGAGAATCTAGGATAAAAATATGATTGTTTTTTATCGCTTATTTTCCCCAATTTTTGAAAACTTTTTCGCAAAAAATTGATTTTTGAAATAGAAAATTTGATGATTTTTTTCAAACTATTTGATTTTTCAAGCATATATTGAATAATTGATTTGATTATGATTGATAAATGCTTAGAATTTTTAATAATGCTTTATTTTACGATTAATTTATAGTAAGAAGTTTTGATTTCTTAGAATTAGGTATAATTGAAGTTTGTGATATGACCTTATTATTCATTGCTTTCATGATTATCTATTTCTAGAACTTGTATTGAATTTTGATTAAAATTACAATTAAGAAAGCATGTTATAGATTTGTCAAGAATAAGTGTGGGGGACTATCTATATAAAGGGTAATTACAATTGTTTTCATAAAGAAGTGATTTTATACAAGAGGAGAAGAGATATTTTCTGTTAAAAAAAAACTCCACTGTTGTCACTCTTCTCTTTAACAAAAGGAGTTAGTAACCCTTGGGAAGAGGATAAGAGGCATGGATCAACAGAAATATTGTCCCTCTAGAGTGCTAGTAGCCTCAAAATTAAAATAAAGGGAGTTAGTAACCCCTGAGCATAAACACTTCAGAGGTTAGTAACCTCAGTTTTCTAAAAAACAATTACCCTTGAAAAACTATTATAACCCACATGAATCCTTGATTTGTTTATGATACTGTAATCTTTTGAGTAATGGAGAGAAAGATGACGATACAAGCCTATAGAGAGAAGTAGTTATAAAAGTTAAGGATGGTAAGTGATTTGAGCTACTTTGATTATGGCTATTTAAGAATGATAATGCTTACTATTGATTGATCTTTGGATTAAGTATTATTAATGTTCTTTGCTATTTTGATTTCATAATTAAATTGTTTCTTTGATATATGAATGAAATCAAATTGATCTTTTGAAAATTTTGATTTTAATTAACTTACATTGATTTTGCTAAGGAACTAGCAAAGTTCAAGTGTGGGGGAAAATATGATCGAGCTCAAATTATGCATATTTTTATAGCTATTTTTCTATACTTTTTGCTACTTTTATATGCATTTTTACCCTATTTTCTAAGTATTTGTGTTTTTAGTCTTGGAGAGATGTGAAATTGAGAATATGCTTATTTTCACTACTTTGGAGCTATTTTGATGACTTTTTACACAGATATTAGCAAAGTGATTTTGAGTATATATTTGGAGATGCAAAGTTCATGTTTGAAGATTTCTTGAAAATAATTTGAAGATTTGAAGATCATTGAAGAATTATTTCAAGGAGCAAGAATTTAAAATTGGAGCTTATTTGCAAAAGATTGAAGCCAAGCCCAGAAGAAGCCCAGAAGTTAAGGATTTTTGGATAATTTATATGGGATTATACTCAGCCCATATAAACCTATAATTGGAGTTAAAATCCCAATTTATAGGCTTAATATCCAAAGGAATATCCAAATCCCGTAATTTCCCGTAACTAGTCCTATTTGGAGTAGGAATTGGCGCAGTCTTGGTAGAAAGGTCATAACTTTCTGCTCAGATGTCTGTTTTGAGCCCATGAGTACTCGTTGGAAAGCTAACTCCGAGATTTAAAACTTTCCTTTGAAGTACGAAGCCCAATTCTGCCGTTTTCAACCCCGAATCTGTCTGTGAAGTTTCTGTAGAAATCCAGAAAATTCCAGAATCCTACTTTGACTTGGATTCTACTCTAGGATGACATCTAATCCAACTTGGAGTCTAAGTCAGCCCTGAACCGCCCTATCTATGTTCATCCACTATAAATAGCCACCTTAGGTCTAGATTTTATGTATGTAATTTTTATTCTCATAAGATATATTGTTTAGTTGAAGATTTGGAGGAAAAAGCCCTAGGAGCCGCCGCCCCCTTCTCTTCTTAGTCCATAGATAAGTTCTCTTCTTCTTATTTGTGGATGCTCACTCAATTTATGAGTGAGTAATCCTTTTCTTTTTTCCAATGTAGAATTTAATTGATCTCTTGACTTATTCCATGGTGAGATTTTGTGCTTATATATGAGAATTTATTTGGGTATTTCTTGGATCTCTGTATGAATTCTATGTTGCTTGTTTTGATTGATTGGGTCGACAGTATCATGATAGATTGGGTTAGCATTAGCTAGATTAAGTTGTTAATTGAACCTCCAGCTTAATTTTATGTAGCAATTGGATGTCAATTGATCCTCCGTCCAAGAGAGAAAAGAATCAATGGGCGAGAAATTTTTCATTGTGCTTGTTATTAAATTACTTGTTCTTAATGCTTTATTCCTAAGTGATCTTTAAGCCCTGAAAAAGTAATTGATTGCTGAAAGAATAAAAGGGATAGATTGACTTTGATCGGTAATCTAATCTACTTAAGGTAATTTAGGATTTATCCGACAGGCTACTCAAGGTTCTCATAATTATTAGATATCAATGATCCATGTTATTTTTGTCAAGAGAGAGATTAATTCTATGTTGGAGGTTTCTATTTAATTGTTTTTCTCATAATATTCACTGCTTTTTAATTAATTGTTTTCTTTAATTTTCTTGATTGCTTTCATAGTTAATTTTACTATTTGTTAGATTTAATTCTTAAACTCTTCCTCAAAATTCTTTTTATTATTTTGTTTTGACCTAAGAAAAAGGAAGTGTCGATCTCTCTGTGGGTTCGACCCCTACTTGCCCTAGCTAGTTTAGTTAGTAATTGTTGGGATATTTATTTTTATGATTGTTGACGACCGATCATGAGTAATGGGCATACCCGCTCTACGGTCTAAAGTTCAAAAATGGTAAAAGTATAAAGGTTAGAAGTGTCCCTTCTTTGTGTCCTATACACTCATTTCCAGGGTTTGACTTTATACGGGCTGGCTTTCTCACACTATATGCTGGGTTTTTGTCAGATTCTACTAAAGGTTACCAAATTGTCCTCACTGTCGCCCACTCTAGGCTAGTAAGGCCCCCAATTCTCACCCATTATAGACTCATTGAAAAGGGTTCAATTTGGGTGGAGGTTTTTCACATAACCCATTCGGGGATCTTAATTGATCCCACGAAGGTTAGCTAATTCACCTCCAATCTAAAGGGTATAAAATTCAAGCCTCGGGTTCGGGCTGATGCATGCAATGCAAAAGTGATGTCAGTGCAGAAGGGACAAACAAACCTTTACCAAATATCGACATGCAGAAAATCAAATTACCATAAATAAAAACTAAAGCTGAATCAACACAAGAACAACAAAATGGTTAAACCATAAATAAAAAAATGGATCAAACATAAAACAAAAATTTCCCAACAATAAAAACATGGCAAAAATCA
>AWWV01010175.1:0-70548 GCA_001974805.1 Corchorus capsularis
GGCGGCTTGTCCATGGTCGGCCGCCCAATTTGGGCGGCTCAGCCGTAAAAGCAAAAAAAATAAAGTTACTTTTATAGATCTGGATTTTCATAATGTAAAACTTACCAATTTGATAGTGAACCGACTTCCACCGAAATTCGACATGATTTTCTTGAAGATTTTTGAAGAAAATGATGGAAAATGAGTTTGAAGATTTGTTAGAAATGAAGTTTGGAGAAGTTGTTAGAAATGAAGTTTGAAGAAGTTGTTAGGAATGAAGTTTAGGGTTTGAAGGTTGAGGGTGGGAAGAAGTTGTTAGAAAGTTGAAAATATGAACAAAGGGCAAAAGTGTAAAAATGGGGGCGGTATTTAGCAAAATTGGGACGGTAAATAGCAATCCAGATAATAAAAAGTCATAAAAGGGACTTTTACCAATTGATTGAATAAAAGTTAATCACAATGAAGAACTTCAACAAATTGGATTTTTTTGTTTGGCTTCTATTCTTCTATTTCCTTTGTCAAGCTAATCAATCTCACGGACAAGTCTCTTTCTCTTACTATTTTCGTCTGTCAAAGCTTTGTTTTTCCAATAGATGTTCCTCCAAGAGGATTTTCGGCTCTCACAAATTTTTTTAACCTAAAACTCTCCTCCCCCAAACCCTAGGTTTCTTTTGCCTTTTATACTACCCTATTGAGTCATCCCCTTCTGGGTTTGGACTCAATTTACATGAAGAGAAATAAGCTCACTTACATAAATGCATAAAAGAAATTACAACATAAGCTTAAACTTGGACTAAAAATAATGGGCTTGTCCCAAAATTAATTAAGCCCAAATTTCGGTGTCTACAAGCGGAAAGGTTGAGAGTTTGGAGACATTACTTGCTTGGGTCAAAGTTTGTAGTAAGAACGGACAATACAGTCAGTCACTTCTTGACCCAACCCAAACTAACAGCCAAACAAGCAAGGTGGCAAGAGATGTTGGCTGAGTTTGACTTTGCCTTTGAGCACAAAGCCAGGAAGACTAACCAAGTAGCAGATGCTTTAAGCCGGAGGGCAGAGTTTGCTACCTTGAGAAGGATAGCACCAATGTCGGCCAGCAAGGCAACTTCAGACATTCGAGCCCTGATAGAAGACGGGTTGAAGAGGGACCCTCAAACCTCAACTTTGATGGACTTAGCAAGAGAGGGAAAATCAAAGTTCTTTTGGGTGGAGAATGGACTGCTCTTGACCAAGGGCCCTTGAATGTATATTCCGAAGTCTGGGGACTTGCGGCAGAAATTGATGCGAGAATGTCATGACACCCCATGGGCGGGTCACCCAGGGTGGAGGCGCACTTTTGCTTTGCTACAACAAGGATATTATTGGCCACACATGCGTGAGGATGATAGGGACTACACCAAGACTTGTCTCATATGCCAACAGGACAAAGTGGAGAAAAGGAAACAAGCAGGCTTACTTGAACCCCTGCCAATTCCGTCGAGACCATGGGAGAGTATTTCTCTCGATTTCATTTGCAGTCTCCCAAAAGTGAGTGACTTGGGTTCAATTTTGGTGGTAGTGGACCGCTTCTCCAAATATGCCACCTTCATCCCGGCTCACAAACACTGCTCTGCAGAAGAAACATCCCGCTTGATCTTTAAACATGTTGTGAAATATTGGGGAGTCCCTGAGAGCATCATCAGTGACAGAGATCCAAGATTCACAGGGTCGTTTTGGAGAGAACTTTTCAAGCTCTTAGGGTCTGAGCTAAACATCTCAACAAGCTACAACCCTCAAACAGATGGCCAAACTGAACGGTTCAACGGGTTATTGGAGGAATACTTGAGGCATTTTGTACATGCCAACCAGAGAGACTGGCCACCTTTGTTGGACGTGGCCCAATTATGCTTTAATTCTCAAAAGTGTTCCTCTACTAATAAGTCCGCTTTTGAAATTGTGACAGGACAACAACCCAGGTTGCCGCACACCTCAGTGGAGCTGTATAGAGGAAAGAGTCCACAAGCTTTCACTTTCGCCAAAGAGTGGAAGCAGAACACGGAGATTGCTCGGGCTTACTTAGAGAAAGCCTCCAAACGGATGAAGAGGTGGGCTGACAAAGATCGGAGACCACAACAATTCCAAGTCGGGGACCTTGTACTGGTGAAACTAGTCCCTGAACAACTCCGATTCTTGAGGAAGAGAGACCGGCGATTGGTGCGCAAGTATGAAGGGCCCGTGAAGATCATTGCTCGAGTAGGGAACACCTCTTATAAGATTGAACCGCCCTCATGGATGAAGTTTCACCCGGTGTTCCATGTCTGCAACTTGAAGCCTTTCCATGCCAATCCAAACGATCCGAGTCGCAGCAAAGCAATCAGAACGACAATCAGCATGAAGCCGCCTTCATAGCGTAGGATAGAGGAAATCCTAGCCGATAGAACTTCTATTGTACGTAGGAAACCCACCCTTGAATATCTTGTAAAATGGGAGGGATTAGGACCCGAATAGGTTAGTTGGGAGAGAGCCCTTGACCTGCAAGCCTTCCAGCAGAAGATTGAAGAATTCCTAGCAATAAAGTCGACGAGGTCATCGACAGATTGAGTGGGGGAGGATGTCATGGCCAACCCTTTGTATAGGGTCATGACTTGGGTAGAGGGCCAACCTTAACTAGCCTTAAGTCTTTTGTCCCCTTTTTAAACACATCAACTGTCAGTGGTAGTAAAGCTCTAATTTCCGTTTAGCTCTTTGAAGGGGGTGAGTAGTCGGCAGATAGTTGGGCTGCCTCACTGGTTAAGGTATGTATCAACACACCTCCTAGATAATCGGACCAAATAAAACCCTTTCCGAGTCGAAGGGGTCGACGGGGCGAGCTGCGGCTATGCCTCGGGATTATATCACTCGTTCCTTACTAACATTGTGGCTTAATGTTTGCTTGTTCAGATTGAACATCGAGTTGGCTGACTTGATCAGGAGAGCACATTCAAGTGCCACACGGACGACCCTTGAGCGAGTGAAGACTTAGTCCGTGACACAATGCCTAGCGGCTAGCACAAAAACTAGTACTATTTGTTCAGCAAATACAAACATATCCTCAACTTTGATTAGCAGGCTAATTTTAAACATCAATGTATATTTATTTACTTCAAGATCCATTCAGGGAGGGAAAGAGAATACAGCAATCAAAACCTTTAAAAAACAGTAAAAAATATTCAAAAAATTTGCAAAATCTCAGTATCAGTTGGGCATTTTACATGGCCTAATCATCAATAGCATATTCTAAATGCTTCCTTTGGTTCAAAGTTCTGAATTCTCTTGTGGATGCAGACCTACCAACTTGATTTAATCTGTACATGTTACCATTGTCCTTCTGGACTCGAGTTTGAGAACCGGGTATTGGGGGCCGGTTCTGGATGTTCCTACTGGCACTAGAATGAACTTGGGTGCTTGGGGATGTCTTTTGAACAGAAGATGCAACTGGAGAGAGCAAATTGGAAGGGCTCATTGGCCGGGTGTGCTTTGAACTTGAAGAGGTGCTCGTCGTGGTACTGCTACCAGGCTCTTGGACTTGCACATTTGGCCCTGCTGTCTTCTCAGTGTCCTGTAACAACATTGGTTGATATGCTATTAAACATCAACTTACACAATAATGTGGAACAAGAATTTAAAAGTAAGAAGTAAAGTGCATTATATGTAATGTGCTCATTTTCTTGTTTAAGGGAAATAGTTGGTTGTTTTTGTTTCTTAAGTTCCCTTGTCTGCCATGGATAGTCACATATTTGAAAGTGCAACATTAGCAAGAGTCAGTGGTACATCTTTTCAGTATCTTTCTTTCTCTTTTTGCCAGTTTAAGGATTAAAACAAAATCCCTTACCTCCCTAAGAAACATGGTGTCTTCCTTATGTTCAGCCAACTCAACTTGTTTCCTGCTTTCACGAAGTGTTTGAGACCTTCGTTTCATTTTCGGATTTCTGGGCCTATAAAATGGGAAAAGAATTATGTAATTAGTTCAACACCTAGAAATTGTCTGGCATCTGCAACCTGTCTGATTCATAGAAGGTACACTGCAAACACTTGCATTAAGAATTTAAGTTTGAATATATTAGATAACGTTACTTAGTTCCATTACAAATTGAAAAAACAACATTCTCCACATACTATGGATCAACTTCCAGAATGTGAATATCCAAACTTAATCATAATTAATTAAAAGAAAAACTTCTGTAACATGATTATGTACCATAGGTACTTCAGCATGCTACACATCTCACCCAACCAGTTGCCCCCATCTCCGATCCTTAACTTCTTCATAGTTTTCTAAGCAAATCTTTGAATTTTAAGGATCAAACGTAACATGATTACGCACAAAGAAACGTCCTTCTCTATCGCTTTCCTTTTTTAAAAAAATTTGGGGTGAATTATCTAAAGCTTTTTCATTCATATCTTTGCAGACAAAAAGAAAGTCAAGAAAACTGTATTATTATACTTTAATGTTCATAAATGCAATATCAGATAATAAATCTAAGAAACGATTCATTTTTTTTTAGATGTATGTAGCAAAAATGAACATGATGCACAACTACTATAGTTCTCTCTGAATCACTAGATCAACAAACAGACAAACTTGTCTAATATCTAGTCATGGACCTGGACAAGGCACTTAAATTCAATGAGAAATAACACTAGAATCATGAATAATTTAATGCAAAAAAAATATTTGCATTCTGATAGCACTTATTACATTCATTGCCAATTAATCTCAAGTGAAGCAGAAAGATGTGAAGATGATGGGTATAAAAAGAATTTATAATCAATCTGGGAAAGAAAAACTTGCCTTCTCTGTTCATTGACTTCATCTTCCTTGTTATATACAACAGGGAGACCTGAAAGGTCACATGCTAATGGACTTGTGTAAAAGAACTGCAAACAGAATACATTTCTTAGCTACAAATTCTGAACAAGGTTATATGTAACCTTATAATTGCAACATGAGCTCAAGAACTGCTATACAATCATACCGTAGGAATATGACCTTTTCGGGTCAGATGGCATATATGAAAAGAACAACTTTCAACTGATAAAACTCTATAAATGTAAATAATATATATGGCATAATCACTTGGAAAGGCTAAAGCACAGAGCCAGTGCAAACTTCCAAAGTTTTCTTTTGGGATGGCATGCATCATTGCCCCCTTAAAGTTACCAGGGTAAATGGTTGAGAGAAGTAACACATCATAATTATGTTCAATTGAATTGTTAAAGGTGGCTGAACCATGGCAAAGAATTAGCTCTAAGAGATTTTGAATAGGAAGTTTTATCATACAAAAGATGCAAAAACAATAATTACCACTAATTTATAGACTAAAAGCTCAAAATTTTGGCATATTGACTGATTAGAGAGGTGTTCTTAATCACTCACACCAGCTAACAGCTTTAAATTGAAAATAAAAAAGCCTCATACGCATCTGGTGAACAAAGATAAATAAAGATTCAACTGAAAAGGCCATTCTCTAATTCTATGTTGTGAAGAAAGATGGATAAAATGACACTTGATAAGCTTCAAATTCGTACTTACTTCATTTTGAAGGGCCGAACCAGCAGATCCACGATATGCAGGATCTAAAGCAAGAAGAGTGCTCAACAGACCCAAGGAAGATTTAGGGAAGTTCCTGAAAGCATCTACAAGGCTAGGTTTGTATGACTGTGGAGGGCGGAAAGTTGTAGACAACCTCAACTTTTTCCAATATTCCTCTGATGGGGTGCCACATAACTTGAAAATCTTGTGTAGTTGCTCAACCTGGAAGCACAAATAATTCTTAATCTGGGAAACTTGCTATTAACATCCATCCCTCCCTTGACACACAACCAAAGAAAAAGTTTCTGAAAGAGGGATAAGTTGACAGAAAAGTAAACAAATAAACAAATTACTCATGAATATTAGACTGTATTACCTCAGTTCTCCCTGGCATGATGGGCCTCGCTGCAAACATCTCTGCCAAGAGACACCCAGCACTCCAAAGATCAATTCCAACTCCATAGTCCGTAGAACCTAGCAACAGCTCAGGGGCTCTATACCAAAGTGTAACAACTCGGCTTGTGAGTGGATACTTGCGGTTAGGAGAAAAACAATTTGCAAGCCCAAAATCAGCAATCTTTAGCATCCCATTTTTATCAATAAGTAAGTTTGATCCTTTAATATCCCGATGGAGAATCCCCCTCTCGTGGCAGTGCTGTAGACCTGAAAGCAGTTGGTGCATGTAGCATTTTATCTGCATTCAACAATTCATATTAGCAACTAAGCAAACCAGTGTCTCCAATTTCTGGAATCTCCAAGAGAGTAAAAATGGCAAATTCAACCTGTGGTTCTGTAAGCCTCTCCTCAGGGCGAGATATAATCCTTGTCAGATCTGCTTGCATGAACTCAAAAACTAGATAAAGGCTATATTGCATTCTTGATGTGGCCAGTCCTTCAAGCTTCACCACATTGGGATGATCCAACTTCTGTAATATCATTATCTCTCGTGCCATAAATTTCACACTCTCGGGTTCTGATGTGTCAAAACGAACCTTCTTCAAGGCAACTATCTTTCCAGTCTCCCTATCTCGAGCTTTATACACATTGCTGTAAGTACCCTGGCCTATCTATAACCAAACAGCATAAAGAGAATCTACATCATTTACATTTCTTAATTCTAAATTTTCACAACTCTCGAAGCTACAGTTCCATCAGTTTATCATAGAATTAAGAGCAATAATGCATACCAACTTAATAAATTCAATACTTGAGTGAAAGTATAATGACTACAAATCAGATGTGCCTACTTCCTAATACAACCAAGTTGGCCTCGTCAAGTTGAGATTATTAAACACTAATCTGGTCGAGCTAGAAGCAGAGAAGGATAGCATCAAATATATTTGAAAACTTATTTTATTTCATTCGACCACATTCTTGGCAAACAAACAATGTATGTCAAGGAATTTCATTTTAAAGAATAATGCATCGTATGCTTACAAATTGTGAACAAACTTAGTCAAAATCCATATCCTACTTGCTTTCAATGACAAAAGCCAACTATTTTGCCACATATTCTCCATACTTACCACAGCAATTTAATAGTCTAACAGAAGGGGAAAAATTACACAAAAAAAGTCACAAAATTCCATTCTTAGCAGAGAAATTAGTAGTAAATAGTAACATCCAAGTTCAGTAATTACCTTATCAAGCTTTTCATATGACTCTGCACTCTTTGGAACCAAACCAGCTAAAACCTCTTTTGGGATATTATCAATGAGCCATTTAGGCCACCCATCAACCATCTCTTGTTCAACAATCAAAATATTTTTACTTTCAACAGCTTCACTTCTTCTCTGAGTTCTCTCTTTCTCTTTCTCTTTCTCTTTCTCTTTCTCTTTATCATTATCATTAAAGTCACCTTCTTTACCATCAGCAACAGCTTCATTTCTTCTCTGAATTCTCTCTTTCTCTTCATTAGCACCACTAAGACTACTACGCTTCCTATGCAGTTCAGGCTTTGGAACCCGACCAGAATCAGAATACCTCTGACCAGTTGACCTTCTATGACCAACAAATCCTACTTTCCCAACATACCCATTTTCCATTTTTAGCTTCTGCAAGCCTCTAGGTGGTGAGTCCATCTTGCCTTGAACACAGCCCATTTCTTTGTTTGATCAATTGCCAAAAACAGAAAAGCTTTTCTTCTTTTTGATTTTTTCTTTGTGAGGGTTTAAGAATGAATAACAAAGTAGGGAAAGGGCAGAACATTGAAGAAGCAAAGAAAGGGAGACACTTGGAAGAGTTTTAAGAACAAAGAGAAAGAGATGGAAGAAGAAGGTGACAAAACTGGCCGTCCTCAGCCGGCAGTCATGGAATAATTCTGTAAGGGTGTGAAAATAAAACGGATCTTTGGGGGTTTTTTTTTTCATTTTTTTGGGTTCATTCTTTTTGGTCTCTTTTTTGTCTTGCTTTCTCCGCTCATTGAGACAGAAAAAAGTGAAAAACTCGAAACCCCCCATTCATTGAATGGTGTTTGTCATAACTGTTTCAGGCGGGAGACAAACAGTTGAAAGTCGAAAGGGAAATCATATTGAAATTTGAAATACCCCTACACTAACCTGGGAAAAACAGAAGACTTTTAAACTGGATTATTTGGACCAATGAGACTATGCCACAAGAGAAGCTGCAAAGTCCCATGACAAAAACTGATCTTAGAAGACTTTGGTCTTAGAATCTAGAAAAAGCTGTCCAGTGGGATCTTGCCACGTCATAATCTTTGGGCCTTAAGAAAAGGGTTCAGGCTTTCCAGCCATCCGATCTGCTGACTTGTCTATGGACAGCTGCTAATGGCTTCAAATTTCTGAATACTCACCTGCTACACTGCAGCTCTGCTACTCTGAGCCTGTCTTTAATGTGCACAAGGCACAAGTACAAGCCAAAAACAAAAACAAAAAAATAGCCCTTTTATGCCTTCTTCTTTGTCTTTCTTTCTCCCTCAAGTTTTATTGAAGCTTGTATTCTTGACCTTAAATTTGGCTTGACATATTCAGGCATTGGCCTCAAGGCGAAGAACAAGAACAAGAATAACTTTTGTTTCATTCAGGTGTGTCTTTTTCTCTCTCTTTTCACTCTTGTTTTTTATGCTTTTGATTTTTTAAGCAATTTTTTCATTGTTCTGGCCAAAAGTCGAGCACTTTGATTTGTCTGCCTGATTAACAGTTGTTTTGTGGGTATCATGAGTTTCCTGATTAAAGCTTGAACCTTTTTTCTTTTATATGCCCCAAACAATGGAAAGAATCATCTGGGTTCATGTTTCTTAAGTCTTAGGATGGGTTTTTTATTAGCTTGACTGAAAGTTTTGCAGTTGAGTTAAAGGCTTTACCTTTTGTATATAATCCAGAGTTGAGGAATATAGTAGGTGTTATTGGTTCGAGTAATTGTCTCTTGTTGAACCTAATCCATTAATTCTAAGTGGAACATAGATTAGTTGATATATTCTGTTTCTTTTTTCTCTTTTCTTGTTTGACCAATTGATCAGTGGCTCGAATTAGAAATTTTCACTTCATATTATATAGCAGAAATTCCCTAAATTTTCATAGTCTGTGTTGTGTATATTTGTCTTTGATTCTTTGCTCTGCTGCATTTGTGCTAAAGAGTAACAGGAGTAAGTTTACTGGCTTCTGTAGATAGCAATGCATTAAAAGTGAAAAAATCATTCATTTAATTTTGAAATAGATTTAAAAGATAACTGATTTTGTTAAATATACATTGATTTCTACAATCCAGAAATCAAAAGATGGCACCATTTGTTGAATAGTAGGATTTATTGGGTGCTACTGTTAGGCTTGCTCTATAGGTAATAAGCAACAGTTTTGAAGCTTTAGTAAGCTGTAATGTATTACTACTTAAAAGTCATAATACATGGATGTTACCTTATCCAGAAATCATTGGTGACTTATCTATCTGATTTCTGAAGCATACCTTATTTGAAAAGGCCCTTCTATTGATGTTATTCTCTTGTTGAACCAATTTTGAGACTATGCTGGAAATTGCAATCATGTTCCCTTGCGTTTTACACCTCAGATGCTGGAATTTGAACATTATGAGCATTTTTATGGTTAGTGCATTTCCTGGGTACCAGTTTAAGAAGCTGTTATTAGTGAAATGCCGTTCTCCTAACCCAGTTTGTTCTTCTAGACAATCTTTAAGGAATTATAAGCCAGCATGCCGAAGTTCTTTCTGTTTCTACTCTCCAATTCCTTGTCAAAACAGTTTGTCATACTAGATATAATGAGGCAAATTTGTTTATCTATATGTTTTCTTAAGATAAAGTGTCTCAGTTATATCTAATGCTTTCTTAAAGAAGCAATTATTTGCATTTCTGAAATAGAAATTGATTGATAAGGATCCTATCCTAGATCTTTATATTGCAAATCCTACATTAAATAGCCTGAACTATTGTCTATTGAACTATTGAAGGAATTTGGTAACTTAGGAAATGTTACAACTTTGTAAACCTTTGATTCTTATTGCAGCAAGCTCAAGTGTTTAAGATGTGTCTTCATCAACCATGGGAGGATTCACTTCCCATTGAAGATTATACACAAAGCATAGGAAATGATGCAAACAATATAGTAGCTGGATGGCATTCATGGCAAGCTAGAATAGCAATGCTAGAGGCAAGAGTGGCAAGGATCGAGGCTCGAATTGATGGACTTGAAGCAAGGATGTTTTTTCAGCAAAAGGCACTGCAGATCATGTGCGTGCTGTTTTTGGTTACTCTTGTATATGCCATATATAAATGAACATCAACAATGCTAAACTATAGTAGCTGTAGTGTTAAATTGCTCTGGTTAGATATCATAGCTAGCTAGCCATCTGATGATTGTTTTTGGTGTAGAATTTATCCGGAATCTAACAAGGGGAATACTAACTGTAATATTGTCAACTGGTATCTGAATATTTCTATTCTTGGTCTATCTGGTGTCTACTAATGATGGTTACAACTTACAACCATGTTTTATTGGTCTTTATAAGACACCATTACTAACTATGATGTTGCAATGTTTTCCTTTGAATTTCTCTTCTCATCTGAAATCATTTTTGCAATAACTGTTTTTTTGTAAGTTTCAATAATGTCTTGCCATGCAGCAATTTTGTGGAATGTGGCCTTTTTGCAGGAAAAGTATGAAATATCTACCATCTTGAATTTTTCATATTAACCATTGTATGTATTTACTGTCATCAATTGGATTGAAACTTGATTACTTCATTAACAGATTGATTGATCTCACCATTAAGTGGTACGCTAACTGATTGAAACTAGTTTAGAAGGATCAACTGTGCTCATTCTCGTCACATTTATCACTAAACTTACAAGCAAGCAATGCATGTTGGATAGCTGCTATGGCATCCGGATAAATAGCTCCTGGTATATATTGTAAACAATGAAAATGAAGAACTTGTACACTTGAAAACCCAATTAAACTGTTTGGATACAGCTTTTTTTAATTGATTGATCAAGCAACAAGAATACTAAACAACTTGATCAAACAAAGTGCAAACAAAACATTGTTGGATATAATTACAGAAACCAAAAAGTATGGATTGCATTGCTTGAGGTACAAAGGGAAGAATCAATCCAAGTCTATTATTCCGAAATTGGAGAGCATGATCTTTACTTGATCAACAAAATTTGAGCCTGTTGCATACTCTGTTAGCATTCCGACAGCAAAACCAAACATTGCCCACCTGCAACACCAGCATCCAACAAAATCAGTCATCATAGAAAGTATTTGAATGATTTCATGATGTATTCAAATCGAAATAGCCAGAATAAGGATTTTACAGGTTAGATGTAATACAAAACTAAGAACTGCAATATTCCTGAAACAGTCAAAACATGTTTAAAATTGAATTATGACTTTTGCTGCTCACAGCACTGCATTCAGTTCAGACTACAGAAAACAGGGCAACAAATTATAAAGAATTTTACTTTTCTCTGTGATTTTGTATGAACTTGTTTGAACTTTTGCACATCTTATAGCAGATTTGATTTTCTTACAAGATAAGATAGCTTTCATTGATTAAGGCAGGGCAAATGGAACATATTTAACAAATCCTAAGACTGTCTTCAACAAACAAAACTTCAACATTGGAGGCTAATTACCCTTAGTCCCTGAAAGAATTTCTACTATTCTTTTCTTTTATCAATTTCTAAAAGCCTCTACCTGACTACCTTAATTAGCATCAAATCCATCAATGTAATTGTTTGTTCAGTTCATAATTAATACAAGACAATAACTTCATCTAACAAGATCCCATAACACACAACATCCCCATCTAAATTCTAAAGACAAATTTATGACAAAAATTAAATATAAGAAATAATAATAATAATAATAAAAAAGGCAAATTCCACTCACCTTCCATTAGCAATCTCATTTTTCCCAAGGAACCCAAAGAAAGGACCTTGATTTGATTCCTCAATCTTCTTTTGCCTAAAGTATTCCTGCATCTCCTTAGCCTTCTGCCTCTGAAACTCCAAAGTGATCCCATTCTGGTCTCCCACAGCTGCCAGAGAAGCCGCCGGCTTAGGAGGCGGAGGCGCAGCAGAAGAAGAAGGAGGAGGAGGAGGAGGTGTTGGTGATGGAGAAGGAGGAACTGGTTTCAAAGGAGGAGGTGGAGAAGGGGCCACAGGTCTTCTCAAGGGGCCTTCAGTTTGAGAACTCCTAATAGTCACAACATAGGGCCTGGCTGCTGTAGACAATCTACAACTAGTTGAAGATGATAATGAACAAGAAGAAGAAGAGGAACATGGGGATGAAGGGTTTGGGATTTTGATATATGGGATTGAAGATGCCACAGACATTTTTCTTTCTTCTTGTCCTTCTGCTCTCTTTCTGAATTCTGTGTGTGTTGTTTTAATGTTCTTGGGGAAGTTTAAGATTGTGTTGGAAATGGAGTTGTGTGGATAAGGGGTGGCCAAGTTTCAATAGACAGATGGCTCAAAATATATAGTTCAAAGTCTCAACAACAGTTGTCAGTTGACAGTTGGGTTGGCTGATTGGCGCCACTGCCTTTCTTAAGCGTTTGAGCCAACACTTGTCATCCATAACTTGGTTTTACAATTTCACGCGCTTGTTCCACGAGTAAGCTTCTACTACTAGTTATTTATACTGGTTTTTTTTCATTTGGATATTCTTATATTATATTTAATTCTACTTTAATTTTCTCATTTGGTGGGGAATAACAAACTGAGTCTAGTAGATTGGGAGTTGATCCTTAAGTTGATTAAATTCTATCAAATGAACATGGAATAGAGTAAGAACGGCCCCCTAAAGACTAAAGTTGGTTAAATCAAAAGAGGTTATCCCAATTTACTTACAAGATTAGGACAAATCGTTAACTTTAACAGAGAGATTCACAAATCCATTAGGCTTTTACACCCAATCAATCTACAAGGTAAGAGCAACACCATCTACAAGGTTAAGATGTCTCCGAGGGGACACCCCAGTGGTTAAGAGTTTGGGACTTCTTGTGGGAGGTTTTGGATTCGAAACTTGGGATAGACGGGGTAGGATTATTGGAAAAGAGAGGATTACCTCCTATTGTGTAGTCCATTTCAATATCATGTTCATGATTAGCAAAAAAACCATCTAAGTAAAACTTCTATAAATTAATAATGTTGGAACCATGAAAATTTATTAATTTAGAGAGTTATTAATTAATCGATAAATTGATAAAATATTAATTTAAAGAGTTTTTTATTCCATAACATAAATTTGATCATATAAATAAATATAACTAATATACATAAATATGTATTCATTGTTTTAAGTATTCAAACCATTGACTAATTAAATAAAATTTATTACTAGTCATGTTCATTGTTTAGAGGTTTAGGAAGATGATGAATGTTTAGAGGCTCAAAGCTTAGAAGAAATTGTGGCAAGTGTAAGTGGAAATCCTGTTGAGGATGATGCAGAAGATGATTCAATACCAAGAAGATGATTCAATACCAATCACCTGAAAGGATGCAATCGAAGCAATTACAACTCTTCAGAATTTTTTGTTGCATTTCGAGAAGACAACAACCGGAACTTTTAAGTGCAATGGGAAGAATTAGAGATGAAATTCAATCAGATTTAAATTTCATGAAAAAACAAATAACAATATATTCATATTTTACTAAATTATCTTAGATATATATATATATATAAATTTTAGAGAATTATTAATTTATAATATTGATGGGACTATATACATATATAAGGGTTTTTATAAAAATTATTATCTTATTAATTTATCGAAATTACTAATTTTTATAACTGGCCCAAATCGGAACCGAAGTAAAATATTATTTTAGAGAGGTTATTAATTTATCGAATATTAATTTATGGAAATTGTACAGTACAAGGTTAAGATAAACACGCCAACCATACCTCCGTAGAGTACCGTTATGTGAAAAATTACCATATTAGCTAAATTGATGATTTTAAAAAAATTAACGTTGTACCAATAGGTAACTTTCCAGACAAACATGACCCGTTTGCTTCTTTAATTGAAACAAAGATTCGAAATCTAAGGCTTGGCGTCATCAGCACGATTCTAATGTTTGTCTGAAAATCTTTTGCTAAGAAATCGACACTAGAAGCAATTGAATATCTCGCCGTACGATTTGACCATATAAGGTATTTTTCATTCATTAAAATCTATACAAAAGAACCTCCTTTAATACTCATTTCTTAACATCAATACAATCTTTCTAACCTGGAGAAGAATCACAACACAAAAATATACTTATTTTTCTTTTTCAGAACTACAAATCATTTGAGCTGAAAGAAAAAAATTATATATATAACACATTAATTACGATGAAATAATGGACAACAGAGTCGTGCAAGTGCAACAAGAATAATAACATATATAAAGAAAACAAAGTGAAGACCCAGGATGACAAAATTTGAAAATCTCAAATTAAATAGCATTAAATATAAAATATAGACACAAAAGATCAGTCCAACTAAGGTGGCCCAGATAAGAAAGCTCTTCTCTATTGATTTCCATTCCATGTAGAATCAAAAAAATTAACTTTGCTTTCTTCCTTTTGTGCTCAGAAATCATCTGAGCATTTCCAACATTAAGACAAGCTCTGTTAGCGGCAATTTACCTGATGATGATGCATCATTCAACTCAACATAATGGCCAAACTACATAATTGTACATGAACAACTTCTTTCACTTCCATTATCGAATTCATCATCTGATCCGCCTGTTTCACTGAAATTAGATAATGGTACATATCAGCAACAAGGTACAAGGTATTGTCTCCCAAAAAGGATAACAAACAACAGAAAGATGACTAATCAAGCAAGGGGGCATATATGAGCAGTTAAAATAAACAAGCCAGAATGATCTTCACAGAATTATGGCAAACCAAACAAATACAAACAAGCATACCATATTCGCAGTGTTCAAATACGAAACTATATTCAAAAAAGGAAAACTTATTAGTCACTGATTGGATAGTCCACCCTAACCGCATAAATTGTACACATTGTTTGGCACGATACATGAAAAGAAGAAATAACTGGAGGATAAACCCCCAATCTAAATATCATATATGACTATTCTGCAAAACACATGCACCAAAAAGAGATACACATATTTAACAGCTCAATTTTACACATAGGAATCAATAACCAATCAAACAAACAATCACACTAAATGTTGATGGGGTACATATTCCTTATGTTTTCAATTCTTTTTTCCATAAAAGATAGGCATCCTTCAAGGATCAGAACCTTTCTTTTTTCCTTTAAAGAAAGAGAGAAAGGAGGTCTGGAAGTATAAGAAATCAAAGAATCATACATACCAAGGCATGATCTCCAACGCAACACCATAAGGTAAAACAAAAAAGATATAGAAACCAATCACACCTAAAATTGGTGGAGAAGAGGGTGAAGAAAGCCAAAAGGTCAATGATAAATCTTGTAAAATTCCACAATTAAATTATATGCTAACTGAAAACAAAAATTATACCTCATGAATGAGAATTAAGAACTTTTTAGAGTAAATTATCCATATCTATTAATGAACAAGCTAGTAAGCTATAAATTATGGTACTTATAGTTAGGTGAGGTAATACGAAGGGGCAAGAATCTAAAGTGTGTATCCTTAAAGAACACAGGCATGTTTCACACCAAAGATCGCCATGGTTTTGCATTTAGTGCTTGAGCATCTGGTCCTTATTCAAAATAATAGCTCCTTATTACAGCTATATATGATGTGCAAATACATTTTAGCAATCAGTCTGATGACAAGTAATCAAAGATCCACCACTCATATATACAATATATTGAACAGCCTGAAGGTGTCAGATAAGTAAGCTTGCATTCATAGCAAACAAAAGCTTGAAAATGTAACTAAGTTCTCTACTAATTGAACACCCCTATGTATGGATGAAAATGAGATAATCAAGTATCTTCCCCTTTTCTACTTCTGATATGATGACATGTGATAATCACATAACATAAAATTGGTATGAACTATGAAAAAGAGTTGACTTTTCAAGATTCAGATTATACCAGGTATCTTCTCTAAAAAACTGGGCTGAATATTTGCTACCCATGTAAATTAAATAGATTCAAGAATTCACTGTAGAATAAACTACCCTATCTCAATGATCCGCAGGAGTAAACATGCAGAAGTATCCACCTCTAGATTTCTAAAAGCTTTCCTTCTCAAGCTTGAAAAATATATTGTCCCAAGGACCTTTACTACCAACTATACAATGTTGAACAGTAATCTGTCATAACTAATAATAATGATATCACCTACTCAGAAATAATGGTATCTTCTACTCAATTGTTAGTATGTAATAACTAATTAAATGGTGGGGCATATCAATTGCATTTCTCAGATTTTGTGATCTGATCAAATTAATTAGTTTTAAAACTGTCAAAGAATCTATCCATTGTTACATCATAACTGAAAATTAAAAATTTTAGATTATTCACAACTATAAAAAAATTTCCCCTTCAAACTTAATTCTGATTTACAGGAATAAACACCATTAAAGGGTACTCATTGACAGAATAATATTCTTAATTCTGCTTCATAGATTTATACCATACAACCATGAGAGAATGAATCTGTCAATCAGATGTACGAGTAATACATACTCATCACTGCAATACCATACTCCTCAGACTGGTGGCCAAAAAATGAATGCCCCTACCATATTCATAACTTCTTTATTAATAAAGCCACTCATCATGTATATATCCTCCTATTAGCCACCATAGTGCAGAAAACATGGGAATTAGAAAATTTGTACACAAAAGCCAGTAGAATAACCACAACCACAAGACTTGTATACCTCCTAGTACATAATTTGGCTAAAATACCTCAGAAGCAGAGGGTGAGTTGAACTTGGTAAATTATACAATATATATATATATATATATATATATATATATCACATTTCTTGCGAAGATAGCTACTGGTAAAATTAGTATCAATGAAAGCTCTCAAAAAACTACAAAAATCCACAGATGAATATGCTAAATATGCTGACACATAACACTGACACGGCAACTACTTTGATTACAGACATGTCTTGTGCATAAGATAACTAAAGCCACTGCTCAAAGATCAGATCTATGAATATGGTCAGCTACATCTACCAATTCACAACTTTCAAAGCCATAAAAAAATATAGAAAAAGTATAGGGGCTATATTCTAAATATTTTCAGAGGGTGCATACCTCCAATAGCAAAGACAATAAGTTTCTGGACTAGACTAGACTAAATAACCATATAGAACTAAGCAATCATGAATTGTAACCAAGAACCAGCAGCAATGCTTCCTTATAAAGTGGCTGAAAACTTCACAAAATTCAGTATCAATAGAAAATTTCAGTTCATACATATATATGTGTATGTGGCATGTTATAACATCATGTGCATCCAAGTTTAAGTTTTTTAACCCTTACTACATGTGCTCCTTCAGTTCTAAGAAGTAATTAGAAAAACTCACAGAAAACTTTTACTATTTTCCCAAGCAAAGAAACATACTACTAAAATAATCAATACATTTTTACAGCCAATGAGGGGTAAGTGTCCACAGATCTATTGAGCATGCTATTCAATAATATCAATGAAGTAGCAAAACATCTTTATATAATAATTACTATCTTTAGGAAAATTTAGAATTTAAAGACTGGCAGTAATTACCTGACACAAATTACTCAAGTTCATGATGTAAATAAACCAAAACACAAGCAGGAGATCACAACAGCACACACATTATAAGTTAAAATGTGTTCAACAATTGTACTGCATTCCTCAGAAGCATTAATTTAGAGCAGAAATTTCTCATACCTGGGCTCAAATTCCCTGATTTCAGCAAGCTCACTACCACAAGCATCCGTCCATTGCACCTTTCTTCGTTCTGTATGATTAGGGATATCACCATCCGTTTCCCCTGATCCCTGACGGTCGTTAACATCCTCCAAAGGAACTGGAGTACCATTTGATTGCTTCTTCAAACTACTTTTAAGAGCAACCTTTCTTGCATTATTATTTCCATCATCAACTTGAGTTGTGTGATCATTAATCTTATCTGGAACAAGAGGCCCTGGTGAGACGTCCTGCTGTTGTACAGGGCCAACTTTTAAAGGCGATGGGCTATCAAGCCCTGCGGAAGTGCGACCAAAGCAGACTAAAGAGGCGCACCCGCGGGAGAGCCGGTTCTTTATGGAAGCCAGCTGGAGGTCAGGATCAGGTTCTTGGTCCACCAACTGGTAATGATTCCACGGCGTAACTCTCATGGGCCTGTCCTCGTGCTTATGACCCAAGAGAAGAAGGGTCAAGCCCTTGCTATACCCAGATGCTGAAGAAGAGAAGAACCCTCCTCCTTCTACTGTCAATAACATCAGTTCTTCTCATCTGGGGCACCCAGATAAAACTTTTTCTCTTTTCGGCTCCCTCCAGTCAAAGCAAATTCAACCAAACTACTCCCAACACCTTCATCCACCCATACGTAACAGTCAGTCAAGTTATCAAAATAATAATCACTGAAAGCTCTTAAATTCTATTTATAGTTACCAATGAAGTGCATCCTAGGTAACCAAATTTTATTACAGAGACAACTACTTAGTTTCCCAAAAAACTGTAATAAATCATCAAAATGGATTACCCCCTCATTAAAAGTTACAATACCAAACATAATTAAGATCTATAAAATTATTAAATACTTTTATTAAAAAAGTTTAAATTCAAAAAGAAGGATAAATGAATCAAA
This sequence comes from Corchorus capsularis, assembly GCA_001974805.1. Taxonomy (NCBI): domain Eukaryota; kingdom Viridiplantae; phylum Streptophyta; class Magnoliopsida; order Malvales; family Malvaceae; genus Corchorus; species Corchorus capsularis. Next base: position 18,780 of record AWWV01010175.1, read on the forward strand.
ATCAAGCTAGAGAGCAACATTATTCAATAAATAAATATGAATAAAATTCTTAACATCTAGGCTACCAATAAAAATATTAAAATAAAGATTATTGAAGAGTGATTAAGATCTGTTCTTTTCTTTAAGAAGGACCAGCTGAAAGCAATGCTCTGTTTGATTGAAATGAAAGCGTTATAAAAACGGAACAGAGAAAAGTTGACACTTAACAGTTCAAATTAGAAACCTTTTTTTCTTTCCCTTTTTTTTCATTTTCTCGGGAAACAAACAGGAAATCAGATCAAAAAGGCGAGTGAAGAATTTCACCTGATGGCGATTAAACGGGATCTGAAGAGTAGGAAAACAGAAATCCGTGAACTAAATCGGCGGCGCCGGCATGTTCGATCGCGGCTAACGTACGAATTAATCGGCGAGGAAATAATATAGAGAGGGGAAAATTTTTGAGGGAAAATTATATATATAAACGAAAAAAAAATGAAAATAATTTAAAAAGAAAAAAAAATATTTGAGTGTGCGGGGGGAAAATAAAAAGAAAGAGTTTACTTCTGGTTGGAATTATTTAAAGTGAAGGATAGGGATAGTGACATCCATGGCGCATGATAGCGATGGGTCCCTTTGTTTTTATTTTTTCCTTTTTTTATTTTTTTATTTTTTGGGGTTTTGATTTTATCAAAAACTTTTTCTTAAGAAAAGCAAAAAGATGTGTTATGAAATTGTGTGTGTTGGGAAGGTAATTAATTACATTTAAAAAAATAACTATACTATTAGAGGAAAGCTTGCTTTTGTTTGCTTGCTCATGGCTTTGCTTTTGAATCTTATATATATAGTAATTATTTGCATAATAATAATTTTTTTTTTTTACTTTTTACTCTAGAACTATAAGTGCTAAAAACATGTTTTGTTTCTGAAAAAAAAAAAATAAGTGCTAAAAACATTTATAAAATTAATTAATTGTGCTTTGGATTTTATTATGTGTGTAGTGTACTTGTTTCAACTCTTTCTAGAGACTAGAATTATAAAGGCACCTAAGTTTGTGAAATAAGATAACAAAAAGATTAGAATGATGTAACCTCAAGAAAAAAAAATTGATGTAATTGCCATTTCATGTTGCTAGATGTAATATAGTTAACATGATTTAATTCCTTCATTTTATTGTCTCAATAACTAACTATAATAATATAATAATATTGGATAATATATATATACACTACATATTATTTGAATAAACATATGAAAATTACTAAAAGATCCTTACCCCGGATTAATGAGGAGCGAGAGAACTAATTTTTTTCGTCTTTTCCCACTTGACCGATTACATAAATGCCCTAACTTTTGATTTTAAAGGTGATTAAATAACTAGACTTTTTGGTCATTTCTCAGATGACTTTAATAGAGTAGTGGAATTACTAAAAGATCCCTACCCCGAATTACTGATGAGCTGGGTGGAATTACTAAAAGATCTCTACCCCAGGATTAATGATGAGCTGGAGAAGTAATCTTTTTCTTCTTTACCTACTTGACAAATTACTTAAATGTCCTAACTTATTATTCTTGAGGAGATTAAATATCTGAACTTTTAGGTCATTTTTACAAAAAACTATATCTTAAAAAAGGAAATAGAACAATCCCAATAAACACGTCAAAGCACTGTGTGCCAAAAAGTCTTTGTACTCATCTGAACTTAAAAATTATTTTCTACATATCATGTTTGACTCATATATGTTCGAAACAATGGAATCTTACTTTTTAAGTATCATATGATCAAGAAATTCTTATATAGTTACGGAGAAAATCTTTTAATATATGCATGGTGCTGAATCACGATTCTAAGAAAAGAACGCTCGTAGCGTCAGCGCAGGCAAATCAACTTGTACTACATATTATTTGAATAAACATATGGAAATTACTAAAAGATCCCCACCCCAGATTAATGAGGAGCGAGAGAACTAATTTTTTTTTGTCTTTTTCCACTTGACCGATTACTTAAATGCCCTAACTTTTGATTCTTGAGGTGATTAAATAACTAGACTTTTTGTTCATTTCTCAATTAACTTTAATAGAGTAGTGGAATTACTAAAAGATCCCTACCAAAGCTTGCTTTTGGAGTTAGAGAACTTATTTTTTTCGTTTTCCTATTTGGTAGATTACTTAAATGTCCTAACTTTTGATTTTTTAGGGGATTAAATAAGTAATCTTTTTGGTCATTTCTCAATGAACTTGAATAGAGTAGTGGAATTAATAAAAGATCTCCATCAAGGATTGATGATGAGCTAGAGAACTAATCTTTTTCGTCTTTACCTACTTGGCAGATTACTTAAATGTCTAACTTTTCATTCTTGAGGGGATTAAATAACTAAACTTTTTGGTCATTTCTCAATTGACAAATGACTCAAAAATTAGTCGCATGTCATATTCCTTTATTTCCTTCCTTCCCCTTACCTTTTGGTAATTACAAGATTTCTTGAACCAGATTTAGTTAATTGCACCCTCCCATTTGTCAATTCCACAAGTGCTGCATTTATTGACTTTGTTTTTTTTTTTCCCGTCGATTATTTTTTGAAAAAATATGTACCTTAAAAAAGGAAATAGAACAATCCCAATAAACACGTCAAAGCACTGTCTCTATTTTAAATTTACGGTGAAAATTTTTTAATATATGCATGGTAATAAATAACGATTCTAAAAAGAAAAAACGTCCGTAGCGCCAGCACGGGCCGATCAACTTGTTACCATTAGTGTGGCACTTCTCTACGTCCTTTTCTATGCCATCCATCATAAAAAAATATATACATAGAAAAATATACATATGGATCCCTTATAGGATGCAAATGAATAGGGCGTTCGACGAACAACTCGTATTCGTTTAGACTTTGTTTATATTTGTTTGATCAGATAAACGAACAAACTCGAACAAAATTTTAGTGTTTGTTTAATAAACGAGTTGAGTTCGAACAAGGGTTTTTCGGTTCGTTTATGTTTACAAACATGTTCGATTAATGTTCGTTTAATAGCTCATTTATAACTCGTTTATGTTCGTTAATTAAGATTATAATAATAATATATATGTAATTATATTTTTTTATTTCAAATAATATTTTGAATTTATTAGTAATACTTCAATAGAAATTAAGTTTTAATAATATTTCTAATAACAATTGTTCGTAACAGATTTAATTAGTGTTCATGAACACGTTCGTTTATTGTTCATGAATAAGTCCATTTAAACGAGCCGAACATAAACGAACATGAACACTGCATTGATAAACGAACATAAGCTCGAATACCCTATCAAAATTTAAACGAACACGAACCGAGCTCGAATAAGGAAAATATTCGCGAACACAACTTATTCATATTTGAGCTCGACTCGTTTGCAGTCCTAATGTTCCCTCATTTATGAATGTGGGCTCCATAATTTGGTTTGGTTTATGAAATTCTTGATTATAATAAGTTTATTGTAGTAATAGAATTGCAAGTATATATATATGTTCCAAAATAAATGTTAACGGATCAAGTCACTCGCTTAAACTCAGTTGGACTGATTCAGTTTAATTCATGTTATTTGAATACAATTAAAATTCTTAGTTTATTTAATTCTAATTAGTAAAAGTAAACAATCAAAAAAGTAAACTATTAAAATATCGATAATAAAGCCATCTTGTTATTATTATTAGTACTTTTTTTTGGCCAAGATGGTTTTACAGCAGAGGTACTTGCTATTCGGCATGACTTAAAAATGGCAAGCAGCTACGACGGATCTTTGTGTGAGGTCGAAAAGTGACTTCTTAATAAGCAAGAACCAATTTCGTGGGACGGCATCTTGAATTTGATTAACGAAATTAGGGGATTAGAGATGTTCTTTTATTCATAAAAAAAAATATCCAGAGAGAAGTAAATGTAGTTGCACATAGGCTAGCCAAGGTGAATATTGTGGTCTAGTGTGAGGAGAACTTTTTCAGACGTATGTAATCCTGACTTGTGATTTTATTAATGATATTATTATAAATTTATAATACTACCTTTTTTCCTAAAATTTATAAATAATAAAATTTAAGAAATATATCAAATAAATGAAGTACTATATAATAAATGGATTGGAGGCTTGGTATAAATATACATTGGAAACGAGCCACTCCTCTCTCCCCTTCTCCCTCTCCCCTTCTTCCTCTCTAGTACTCGTTGGTGTTTCGATTACTCCTCCTCCTCCTTGGTTGTCACGCCAAGGGGGAGGAGGAGGATTTGATTTTTGTTTTCAATAAGGGATTCAGATTTACAGATCTGACCAGTTTTATTTGAGTTTGTTTTGAGTCGGTTTGAGTCAGTTTTTTTTTAGTCAGTTTCGAATCTAGTCTCAGTTCTTTTTGAATCTGAATTATCCAGTCTAAATTTTATGATAGTTTTAAGCATGATCAACCTTTTATTTATTCAGATCTGTGGTAAAATCGTTGTAATCATTTTATTTTGGGTGCCAAGGAAGAGATCTGTTCATCGAATCAATCACTTGATCATCGTTGATCAAAACGTTTTGTTTGGAAGAACAAGCGACAACGAGGGAGTGATGGGCGTGATAGCGAGACATCAACATGATTCACGACAGATGTTTTGGATTTTCAAGGAAAATCCAGTTTTTCCGGTGCAAAAAGTAATCGATTACGTAGTTTTTCTGAGATTTGATGTAATGAGGGATGATATTCCTAAAATTATTGTAAAATCAGTTATATGAATGAAAGTTATCTATTTTTCAAAAAAATGGATTGGAGGCTTGGACAAATTAATCATCAAACCATGCCAAAGCCCGGCCCATAGGAACTTTTTTTTTTTTGGTACCGAACAAAGTCCCAATTAATTATATTCTAGAATATATTGTTGCTTACTCTATAGTCTATATGTTTCAATTCAACTTTCATGTCTTAAATCCCTAATCAAATCACAAATCTATTTTTTTCTTTTATATAGAGGAAAAGTGAACAAATTGTAACCTAACTTGTTGAGTTTGGACTTTTATTTGTATTATTAAATTGCCTTATTTTAATTTTCTTTACATAAGCTTCACATGTACATACTTAAGTTAGATACAATGATGATAGTGAACCACCTAAAACCTTCCTTTTCTTTTAAATTAAATTAAAAGGTCACAAAAGAAGTGTCTATTTTCAAAAGGAAAAAAAAAACGAAAAGACAGAAAACTCATCATCTTTAACTTTTAATTAAATAACATTTTCGAAAAATACTAATTAGCTAGAAAATTGAAGGCTTATAGAATAATTAAATTAATTCAATATATTAATTTTTAAAGGAAAATTATCAAATTCATTGTCAATGGAATTTAGTACATTACACAAGCGGAGTCAAATTGTTGATATGTATCTTTTTATGATATATTTTTTAATATCAAATACATAAATAATTAAGACATAGAGTATGTATCGCTTTTTTTTAATAGGTTTTAGTTATTTAAATTTACTTTTAAATGCATATATTTTTCCGTTAATATATTTTTTTTTTGAAATTTGAATTTTATCCGATGAAACCTAGGATAAAAGGCTTCGAAGAAAAACATAGTGTCTAATTAAGATCGTTACAACCATACAATTTTCATTACTTATTGAGACCCCAAGTTTAAGTAATGTGAGTCAACCATATAATTTGCCTCCCTATAAACATAAACAAAAGTAACTTTGCCAATAATACTAAGGTTATTTAGCAATCTTTTAAACAAGTCACTGTACTGTACTTCCATGGTCTTTTATCCGGATTGTTGAGCAAGAACAAGGTTTTGGGTGGAGATAGCCGCAGCATCAACGATGAGTGATAAAACCTCGACAACAGCAAGAAATTTAACATAATTCGAATCAGCAACGCCTACATTAACTTAGAGAGCATATAAGAATCACCTCACCAGAAGAGTTTCGAAAAACTCCACCAATGCCAGCAGAGCCTGGCTTTTGTATTTTTTCTTTTGCCGTTAAAATAATGAAAGGAACTGCAAAGATAACAAGCACTGTTAATTTTGCTATTATGCATATATTTTTGTGTAATTACTAATTAGTATAGATACTAGGTTGGTTTGTTAATGTAAGAAGGGGATGAGAAATTATTGCGCAAATAACTCCCACTACTCAATCATCATCACAACCACTTAAATTATGGTAATGAGAAGTTCTGGCTAAATTTTAGCCTTAATTGTAGGAGAGAGAGCAATTCGGTCTCGTCGTTACGAGGTCCAACAACATGGCCCATATATACCCGTTGAATATCAATCTGAAGTCAAAAGCTTAAACTTATGTGTTCTTGGATCTTTCAAGTATATATGCCACTTTTACAGCCCATCCCTTTGTGATGTGGGATGCGACACTCACATGTGAAATCCAATAAACTCCCCCGATCACATGTGACAGCTCTCCCCCGTGCGGCTAACCCGATATTTCTTGGATAACCAGTTAAGTGCCCGTTTGTTTTTGGGCTTGTTCACACTTAACCACACCCTGCACCATCTGTGCACCCAATTGTTTTTTTTTTCTCCAGATATACCACACCATTGTTTTTTTTTAGCACAGCCGTACCACCAAACTCCAATCGAACCTAGCCCTGATACCATTAGTAGGAGAGAGAGAGCAACCCGGTCTCGTCTTTACGAGGCCCAACAACGTGGCCCATATATACCCGTCGGATACCAATCTGAACCCAAAAGCTTAACAACGTGTTCTTGGATTTTTCAAGTATATATACCACTTTTACAACCCATCCCTTTGTGATGTGGGATGCGACACTCACATGTGAACTTTAACATTAATTAATGGTTGAAATCATAATTGATGTGGTACTTATTTACATCAGGTGTAAGTTGATCAATTCTCATTAAGAAAATGGTTAAAGGGTTTCGGGTTCGGATTAATCAAATCAGAAGAATTGCTCATGTATTCCTGTTCTAAGGACCACCAAAAAACTTTATAAAAGGAATCGACTTCTGAAATTCCAAATAAGGCTGGATTTGTAATGAAACTTATGAAAGGGAAATGTGAATGACTGCTAAAAGCAAAATTGGTCAGACAAAAATCTGTAGAATGTTGATCTCATGCTAAAATTCTGTGCATGGTTGTCAGACCAAGTGATGGGTTTTGAACTCATTACCTCTAGTTTGAAAAAATATGTAACTTTGCCACTATACCAAACTCTTTTTTATGTTATATATTTACTATATTTAACATTTATCTTATAGGAAACTAGTATTTTAAATAAAAAATAATTTATTTTGACCCGACGGTTGATCCGGTTAACCCGTGACCCAGCACCCCCACCGGGGTTTGGACTGGGCCGGGTTTTACAACATTGATTATGTGTTAAAAGCTTTAGGGTGCGTTTGGTTGGGGGTGATTTTGATCACCTCAAGTGATCTTGGGTGGTGATCTCAGATCAACCCGTTTGGTTACACTTTTTATTTTTAAAAAGGGTGATCGGATCACCTTTCCAGGGGTGATCTAGGGGTGATCCGATCACCCTCTAAACCCAGGTAATCTAAGATCACCAGATGATCTGAATTATCCACTTTTTTGCTTTTATTTTATTACCCTCACATATTTAACAGATCTAACCACCTTACCCTTTGTTTTGATTTTAATTACAAAATTACCATAAGACTTTAATTTCTTAGTATTTTCTTTTGCTTTGAAAATTATTAGTAAGTAATTTATATATACTCATAATTTTATAATTTGTTGGCTCATTCTAAGTTCCAACAAAACAATTTGATTAGCAAAAAAATGTTCCATGTCCGCGCCATTCCAATATTTTACTCAAATTTTGAAATTCTTCTAACTAATCGTTATTTGAAAAATATAATTGCTTCATCGCATTACGTCTGTACATATATTTAATTTTCTTTGTGTTTTCTTTTTCTTTTTCTTCGTAGCAAAAGAAAAGCTTGGATTTTGCTTAATGTCAAAAAGACCCCAAAATGGGGTATAGAATATATGGATCTTTTTATTTTTAGTGTTTAAATGAGCGTGTTTGTCACCTTTTAGTCCAATGCTTAGTTATCTTGTGCAAGTAGCCAAATTTAGCTGCTATACTTTGAATTGAGAGGTGTTGTGGCCTAAAAATCGTTTCTACAGGATATTAATACTCGAATCTCCCTAAGACAAAAAAAAAAAAATGCTACAAGGAATAGAGCTTTGTCTGCTGACCATGGTAGTTGGAACTATGATTGATACGTATCAAATTAAATTTTGTTTAAAAAAAAGTTTTAACATAGAATAACTACATCAAAGCACAAAGTCCCACACCCCAAACTTTGTTCATGGAGTTTGAGATTAAAGTGTAGTGTTCAATAACAACATACAAATCAAGCAGATATATATAATAATGTAGTAATATAAAAATGATAATACGAAAAAAATGAAGCAAATGTCGATTCCGGTGTTAGAAAAAAATCAAATAGCCAAATTTTTTTTTGAAATACAAATAGCCAAAATTAGTTTACAAAGAATTGATAGAAAGTGTTAAAGAAATGGAAAAAATTTGGTTAAGTACAAAGCCTTGTTTATATTATAGCATGAGGGCAACATGGTCTTTTATAAGTTTGTACTAATTATTGAGGGGTGATCTTCCTATTTAATCAAACATGGTGATCAAAAATCACCAGTAATCTTTGATGACCCAATCAAACAAGAATTGGCTAAGATCACCAGTGATCTTGCATCACTGGTGATTTGGGAGGTGATTCTAACCAAACGCACTCTTAAGTCAATCATTCATGCTTCTCACCCTGGCTACCTCTTTTAAGCTCTTTTTTTTTTTTGGTGAACTCTTTTAAGCTCTCTTTGTTATTTGTTAATTGTAAATAGTTGTTTCTCCTTTTTGTTCTTTGAACTGTATATTTAAAACTATATCATTTGAACATAATTCAAGTAATGAAGGTGAGATGAGATATGAGTAAACTAAAATTATAAAATCGAAGTCTTAACAGAGATTTTGATCATAAATAGAGAAATAGGAAAACGATACTTATCACTAACAGTCAGGGGGATCTTTGTTATTAGGGATGTCAATAATCCCCGGACCCGACGGGAATCCGATTCCCCGCACCGACTGGGACGGGGATGGGGACTAAATTCGGGGGACGGGGATGGGGAATGCAATTGATTCCCCGTCGGGGGTATTCCCCATCCCGTCCCCGATAATTTATTAATAATTATAAATAATATAATTGATTAAGTTATGTAAGTAATGCAAATGTAGATATATATTGCACCAACAAATAATGAACATATATATTATGTTTCTTATTTTATTATTATTATTATTAATTTAAAAAACTAATTTGACTAAAAAGGACATGATTATTAATATTTTTCTTAATAATATTGTGTTAATTATTTTTATTTAAACTTTGTATGGAATTTCTTGTATAATAAAATAGAATTGCATGTTATACTAATATAATAATTACATAAAATATATTATTTTAATTACAAAATATATTAATTTACATATATTATTTGAGTAACGGGGATTCCCCGTCCCCGTCGGGTCCCCACGGGGTCGGGGATGGGGAGTATATTTTATTCCCCGTCGGGGACGGGGACGGGGAGTATGCCCCCCGCATATTCCCTGCCCCGTTGACATCCATATTTGTTATGGCTCAGAGGGGCCAACCTCCCCCCCCCCCTATACATATAAAATTTATACATGATTCCATTGGAAATTTCAAATTGGCCCTCCCTAAAATAATTATTTTATTCAATTTGCCCCCCACCCCAATTTCATATATCTCTACTAATAGTGCAGTTTAGCAGACTGCGCAAGCAAAGGTTAAAGGGTTGACATACGTTCTTTTAGGGAATAGTTTTAAATAGTAAATGCATAATTAAATAAAAAATGGATTATACCAAAAATAATTAAAAAAATTGGAATATGTCACAACCCCTTCATCCGCTTCCAAATACTTAAAACTCTACTAATAATGTATTGAATGATTATCCTAAAGAAATAAACCTTAGAAGAGCTTTCCCATTTGAGTCCGACATTGTCGGTATTAGTTGGGACTGCTTCTTCTATTTGGTTCTGACATAACTCAATTATACATTAGTTGGGATCTAATATGATTGATTGCCTAAAGATTTGTAATATATATATATATATATATATATATATATATATACTATATATAAAATTACGAGTTTTGAGAAACTTTTGAAATGCCTATTATATCCTTATTTAACTTTTAAAATACCTATTATATCCTTACTTATCTAACATATTTCTAAATTGCCATTATACAATTAATTTTTGATTTTGTTAATTTGCATTTAATTAAATCTACAAAATATATAGTTTTTCATTAAACAAATTACTTATATTCGGCCAAAAAAAACAAATTACTTATATTTCGGTATTTATTTTCTTTGCGTTGGGTTGGCAATTGATAAGAATATGGCTCTGCACTTTAATTCCTCTCTTGCAAACTTCCATTTCTTTTTTTTTTTTTCAAACTTCCCAACTCTCCAATTCTCAATACCAGATAATTAAATGGATTGAATAGAGAGAAAAAAACGAAAATGGCAATATTTTCTCTCCTGTGGGCCTATTCACCGTTATGAGAATTCATAAAGACAAACCACTATTTTCTTGTTTTCATGTACAAAGGGGCACAAAATCTAAATGCAGTTTACATACAGTAGGGCTTGAATAAAAAACCATTATGTTTTAAGAAGTATGCATTTACCATTGAGTCAATGACTCAAGTGCAATGACTTTTTTGTTTTGACAAAGTCATTTATTAGTATTTATTTAATGCGTACCCTTTATTTATTTATTTTATGTTTTTATGAACAATATTTAGCGATAATTTCACAAAGATTAATCTTAAATTAAAAAACAATATAGGGTAAGTAATGAAACTTAAGATTTATTATTATAAGGTTTTTAGTTTGAAAATAATCACACCAATTCTTTATGTACAATTGACGGGTCAAATGGTCAAACCGTTGTGTTATATAATGTAAAAATTAAATAACAATATCCTTATCATTTTTTTTGTTTTTTTTCGAATATCTCAGCCTTATAATTTATAATGTAAAGTAGGGTTATTTTGTTCAAGAATTAATATAATTAATTAACAATATCCTTAAATCAATTTTTTTGTTTTCTTTTTTCCGAATATCCCAACCTTAAAATTTATAATGTAAAACCGGATTATTTTGTTGAAGAATTAATATATCCAATTAATATAATTTTGGAATTGCATTAATAAAATTTAATTTGATTACTATACATTAATATGGATGAAATTTTATACTCAATATACTATACTCACAATAGGCAACGTGCAACGCACGTGGAAGTGAAAACTAGTACTATATATAAAAGTACGAATAAGGAGAAACTTTATGTTTTCCGATTGTACCCTTATTTTTAAAACATATTTCCAATTGTACCATTTTCTTCAAAACATATTTCTAAATTGCCATTACTAAATAATATTTTAATTATTCCATTATTTTTTTAATCTTAATTATATAATGCATGTATTAAATTATAAGAAAGTCAATTTGGGTTTTTGTTTCTAACGTCCTATTTAATTTTGCCTTTTGTCTTTGTTTCCAATTGTTGTATTTAATTTTGCTTTGTTTTTGGTCTTAAATTTCCATTATTAAAATTTAGTATAATTTTATTATTTTAAAATTAATTAAAAATTTCAATTTAGATCAAATTATAAGTTTGTCAATTTGGTTTTAGTTGATGAACATGCAAATTTCAATTTTTAAATGTCAATAAAAAGATTAAATTAACACTAACACGTACAATACTATTGTTAGTGAAGCTCCATCTCTTCGTTATATAATGTTTTGCCGCATTCACTTTGTTCAATTGGAAATTGTTGAGTTAGAAGAGTAGGTGATATTATGATTTTGATTTTCTTGTCTCTATGTGGTTATCAAAATTTCATAAGATGGTTATTATAATTTCATGAGGAGGTTATCAAAATTCCATAGTGTGGTTACCAAAATTTCATAGGATCAGGTTATTAAAATCTCTTAGGTTGGTTATTGAAATTTCATAGGGTGGTTAATCATCACAATTTTATAGAAAGGTTATCAAAGAGATTATCAGAATGTCATAGCGACGTTATAAGAATTTCATAGTGGGGTTAACAAAATTTCATTAGGAGGTTACTAATATTTCATGGGGAGGTTATCAAAATTTTACAGTGTGGTTATCACAATTTCATATGAAGGTTATAAAAGTCTCAATTCCATAAGGAATACCAAAATTTGATAGAAGGTTATCAAATCTCATAGAGTGATTATTGAAATTTCATAGAGATCGGATTATCAAAATTTATAGAAAGATTATCAAAATTTCATAGTGTTGTTATCAAAATCTCAAAGCGAGGTTATCAAAATTACATAATGTAATTATCAGAATTTCATAGAGGGGTCAACAAAATTTTATAAAGAGGTTATCAAAATTTAATAAAGAGGTTATCAAATTTTCAAAATGTGATTACAAAAATTTCATAGTGGTATTTCTGGGGAGGTTATCAAAATTTCATAGTATGGTTACCAAATTAGGAATGTTATTAAACTTTTATTATGGAGTAACCAAAATTTCAGGAAGGATATCAAAATTTCATATGAAGATTATGAAAATTTCATAGTTTAGTTCTCAAAATTTTACAAGACGGTTATCAAAATTTCATAGGGAGATTAACAAAATTTCATAATGAGGTTATCAAAAAATCATAGGGAGGTTATCAAAATTTGTAGTTATCAAGATTTCATAAGAAAGTTATCAAAATTTTATAGGGAGGTTTATCAAAATTGTATAGGACGATTTATCAAAATTTCATAGCAAGGTTATCAAAATTTTATAGTGTGATTATCAAAATTTCAGAGTGTGGTTACTAACAATTAATATGGAGGTTTTAAAATTTTCATAACGTGGTTATCAATATATCATATGGAGGTTATCAACATCTCATAGTGTTGGTTATCAAAATTTCATTGGGAAGTTATCAAAATTTCATATTGAGTTCTTCAAAATTCTTAGGGAGGTTAACCAAATTTCATAAGAATGTTAAAAAAAATTTATAAAAAGGTTCTCGAAATTCCATAGTATCGTTATTAAAATTTCATAGGAAGGTTATCAAAATTTCATAATGGGATCATAAAAAATAGTGTAATTATTAAATTTAATAGAGAGATTATCATAATTTCATATGAATATCTTATCTAAACACGTTGCGTCACGTGCAACGCACGCAAAAGCTAAAACTAGTATATATAAAATAAAAGGAAGGTTTTTTTTAGAGAAAATTTACGAGTAAAGGAAGTTAGTTGAATTTATAAATCAACTAGACTTTCACTTACACATTCTTAACTTAAGATCATCAACAACAAACTAAGGATTAGGATCTAAATGTATTTACACTATAAGCGTCTCAGTCTCAACCATTTAGGTGCATGGCAGATTCGTACACCTTTTGAGTTTTGAAAGCACTTATTTTTACAAAAAAATTGGGTTTTCTATTCACAATTATACCTGTTCAAGGACTGGGGTCCAAACCTGTAAACTCGCTCAATATTTTGGAGGACTTTGCCTAAAATTTGAAGCCCATTAGACGGGTTTGGACAAAATTTTAAGGTCCGTTTATAAAATGGGCCGGGCCGGGTCTGCACATAAGGACTTTTATCATAACCTCTCTGCCTCCCTGAGATAGCATACGAGTAGTCCAGCTTTGTAATTTCTTCGAAATCCGATCCTTGAGCACTCCAAAAGTCTGCCTACGATTGCGCCCTACCATGGCCGGTAGTCCCAAGTACCTCTCCATACAATCTTGCTCAACAACCCCAAATAAATTCAGAAGCTCATTTCTCCTATTCTGATCAACATTGCTTCCGAAGATGATAGCTGATTTGTCGAAATTAATTTTTTGACCCGAACATGCTTCATATCTTGTCAGAATGTCCTTCACCCGATAGCTATCACCTAAATTGGCTTTCCCAAAAAGTAGGTTGTCATCTGCAAAAAACAGGTGATTAATGCGCTGACCATTTCGACTAGCAGCCACCCCTCGCAATAGACCCTTATCCTGGCTATCAAGCAACATAGCAGACAAAGCTTCAGTACAAAATAAGAACAAATATGGGGAGAGAGGATCTCCTTGTCTCAACCCACTGCTTGGGCTGAATTTTTCGATAATTTCTCCATTGACAAGTACAGAGAAAGACACAGATCGCACACATGACATAATCATATTGACCCATTTATCTTCAAAACCCAAACGCCTCATGACTGCTTCCAGGAAATCCCATTCAACACGGTCGTAGGCTTTGCTCATATCCAATTTCAAAGCAAAATACCCTTACTTCCCTTTCTGATTATTCCTCAAGGTATGCAGAAGCTCATAAGCCACCAGAATGTTATCAGTTATTAAACGCCCTGGTACAAAGGCACTCTGCGTCTCACTAATAAGATTGGGAAGATAAACCTTCAACCTGTTCACCAAAACTTTTGAAATAATTTTGTAAAGCACATTACATAAACTGATCGGTCTAAATTGGGTCATGTTCTTAGGCTCTTTGACTTTTGGTATTAAAGCAATATGGGTATAATTTATCTCATGCAACGAAAGATCTCCGTTAAGAAAATTTAAACAAAAATTAACGACATCATTACCTAACAAAGACCAGTGTTTTTGGAAAAAGAGAGCAGACATACCATCAGGACCTGGTGCCTTTGTGGGGTGCATTTGTTTTAAAGCAGAATGAACCTCCTCCGTTGTAAATTCTGAAAGAAGAAATGCATTCATCTCTGTTGTAACACGAGGATGAATTTTATCAAGTATATCAGTGAAGTGCTTAGGCTCAGTAGAGGTAAAAAGTTTCTTAAAATAAGAAGTTGCAATCGATTGGATCCCATCCAAATCCGTTGTCCACCGACCGTCCTCCCCTTCTATCCCACTAATAGCGTTTTTCCTCCTCCTTTTATTGGCTTGTTCATGGAAAAAATTCGTGTTTTTATCTCCCTCTCGTAGCCAATTTACCCCACCCCTTTGCATCTAATAAGACTCTTATTCCTCTAATAGCTTATTCAACTCCTCACGGACTTGTTTGTGTGTCTCAACATTACTATTTCCATCCGAAATCAGGAACTCCAGCTTCTTTGTAAGCACATCAATTCTGTCTCTAACAGCACTAGTTTTCTTCCCAAAACTCGATCTCAATTCCTCCCTAACATCTTCAATTTTCGTTGGCAAATCACTAGCAAGGCCATTCTCCCAAATCGAAACCAACTTTTCTCCAAATTGCTGCTCTTTGCACCAGGCAGTTTCGAAATATTTCCTTCTTGGCTTCCTCCTCCTTTGGTTATTCAAAGCAGCTTT
Source organism: Corchorus capsularis (assembly GCA_001974805.1). Taxonomy (NCBI): domain Eukaryota; kingdom Viridiplantae; phylum Streptophyta; class Magnoliopsida; order Malvales; family Malvaceae; genus Corchorus; species Corchorus capsularis. Next base: position 34,162 of record AWWV01010175.1, read on the forward strand.
TCGTACAGTATTCAACAAAATCGGAGCATGATCCGAAACACTGGATACTAGGTGGTTAATGCTCGTTGTAGGAAAAGAGAGTCTCCATTGATTAGTTGCTACACACCGATCAAGTCGCTCCTCAATTTGACCCCTTCTCCATGTAAACATATTACCCCGATAACCCAAATCATCCAGGTTACTCTCATCTAAAGCCCTTCGAAAAGCTACCATTTGTGCATCCGGCCTTGCTCGACCTCCATGTTTCTCCCAACTCCATAAGATCTCATTGAAGTCACCAATACAAACCCACTTTTTCACCGCATGATCAGCCAATTTTCTTAATAAATCCCATGATAGAGCCCTTCTATTTGTATTTGGTTCTCCATAAAAACCTGTGAATCTCCATTTTTCATTCCCATTCTTCTCATCTACCAACATATCGATGTGATTTCTTGAGAAACTGACAAGCTCCAAATCTACACTATCATCCCAAAATAATGCAAGTCCCCCACTTCTCCCCTCCGCATCCACACCAAAACAAGAAGTAAAACCCAAACTACATCTAATACGACTTAATCTTCTGACCGGTAATTTAGTTTCCGAAATAAAAACTACATTGGGAACTTCTTTCCTAATAAGTTCCTTTAGAGCACGCACTGCCTGTGGGTTCCCAAGCCCACAGCAGTTCCACGATAAGGCAATCATTGCCCTTGGCGGGGCTGACTCCCAACCTCCGCCATCAGATAATCAAAAGGGGTTGAGACATTGCTGCGTTTCGACTTTTTTCCACCATCCTCCAACAACTCAATAGCCTGTTCCTCCTTATTTTGCCCAATACATTTTCCCAAAGAAACAACTTCACCATTACTCCTTGTCTCTCCCTGACAAAGCCTTCTTGGAGCTAACTTTTTACGTCGGGAAAATGAAGCTCTCGAAGTAGAAGAAGCAGTAGACTCCGATGTTGGTTTTGTAGCTTTAAATTCGAAACCAGCAGAGAGTTTTGTATCACTTACATTGTTTGGATAACCCACCTCAGCTCGTATTAAGCCCATAGTGTGACCCAAACTATTATTTTCTATAAGCTGCACCCCCTTATCACCTGAAAGCCCATCTATTTTATCCAACTCCAAAGCCCGACAATTTTGATTCCTCACCGAATCCTGACTTTGCTCCCTCCTGTCCCGGAATTGCAGCTTTCCTTGCATATTTTCCTCTTCAGTTACCTTCAATTTCTCACCAAATCTTGACCTTTCCTGCTCCAAAAATCCAGCGATATTATCTACTATACAATCGGCAGTTACCATATTCGTTTTATTTTTGAATCCCGAAATTTTTGGATCTTGATTTCCACCGGTTTTTGCAGCCACCACCATTGTTGTAATTTTCCGATCAGGCTGCCTAACAGTTCCGGCATTCAAAAATAAACCTCTACTAGTAGGCTTCACTGTACTCCCCTTGTCTTTCACCCCCATCCTTTTATTCAACTGTTTAAAAGCCTCACTGCCAATTGCCTCCCTTTTCCGCTTGAGGGGAAAAGCACACAACCAAGCTCCATAAGGATAATTGCCACTCTCAATAATGGCAGCCGCCTCAGGGTGTTCACAATCAAGATAATTATGCCCAAGATAGCCACAAACTTTGCAAAATAAAGGCATCCGCTCATAACTCAGTCTCCCTCTATGGTTGCCGTCAGCCCTTTTTACCGCCACAACTCTTCTTAACGACTTAGTGATATCCATCAAAACTCGAACCCTTAAGAAAGTGGACCAACCATCCATTTCCAAACTTTCATCTACCATTGCCAAATCACCAACTCGTTCTCCAATTGTGCGAGCCCAGGATATAGTCCGCAACCCTACAGGCAGATCATAGATCCTTACCCAAAAGAGGCTCCTGGTAAAATCATATTGCTCTGGTCTGAGATCACCATCATACTCCGCAAAAACCAACAGATGTTGATCGAAAGACCAAGGACTCCCGTCAATTACCCTACTCCGATCGGACTCAGTATGGAATTTGAATAAAAAGAAATTCTCCTCCATGGTAGTAATCGTAACCTCCTTTGCCAATTTCAATATGACTTTCATGGTGGTCATCAAAGCCTGTTTGTTGAAAGGCTTATCGGTCAATAATTTTCCGACTAGCCAAGGTTTTGCACCATCATCCCATGTTTCTATAATCGGCGCACTGTCAATCACATCCAATTCCACATCCTCTGTGAGTTTGAGGTTTTTCCACATCTTATCAATTTCTTCCGCCATAGCTCCCCAAAAGAGATCCAATACGATAACAAAACAAACTTACAAAAGAAAATGTGATCACTCGAACTGAAACTAAGCACTTGACTGATGAAAACTTGGAAAACTGAAACTCGAAAACAGAAACTAAGCACTCCTCCTTCCGAGAGAAATCCGAAGGAGACTCAAACATGTAGTTTTATTGACTTAGAGAAGCCAAATGCTAAACATACAACAATTTGGGGATAACTTTAATAATAAGGTATAGATATATCTAATTACTAAACAGGTAAGCTCTACTAGTGATAGGTGTTAGTTTTACATGTTTATTGGTGTCAAATTGATATATATTTTGTGTATTATCTAACACTTTTTATGGTTTTATTTGTTACTTCCTCATATCTATGATTTTATGGCTTGTAATTTTAATTTGGAGCATTTAGGACTTTCATTGAAGGATCTTTTCATGAATTTGTCATTTTATAGGAGTGAAGAGCATTGGAGCAAAAGTTTAGAATCAAAATTTGAAGAGAAGTGGAAAATTCAGGACAACATCAGCCCAGATGTTGTCAACTTCTGCCCAGACGTTGCGCTGTTGAAAAATAAGCAAGGATTTCAGAAAAACTTCTGTATCGATCCTGTCAACTTCGGGACAGAAGTTGTTGCGATTTTCACTTAAATTAAATTACTCTAAACTCTTGTAATTTGACCTAGAAAGTCATGTGCCGACTTGGGACATATAAATAGGATATCTTAGAGTTATTTAGACATCTTTTACATCTTTTTGAAGAGGAGAAAACACTACTTTGCTACGGGGAAGAAGGATTTCAGAGATTAAGCAGGATTTGAGAGATCAACCTTGTTTCAGTCTAAGATTTCTTCTCCCCTTGTTATTTTTATTATGGATTTCATATTCAATTATAATCCTTTTGTGGTTTTGTTCTTGAATATGTGTAACTAAAAACCCAATTAGGGTTAGGGATGTAGCCTTTGCAATTGTTTAATTATTGAGCATGATTTTATGATTTTGATTGGTTGAATTTATTCTTTTTAATCTAATTGTTGAATCTATGCCTGATCACCATAGGTTTAATCTTAGGGATTTAGTCAAGGACTGAGAGGTGAAGCTAAATCTATGCACTAGGAGAATAAACGTGTTAAATCTAGAGATAGAGATATCCTAGGTTGATACGATAACATTAGAATTATTAGAACTTAATGAATTTAATTGGGTTAAATTGCACATTCGAGAGGTGGTAATTTACTTGTTTAAATATATCTATGTAGCCTGAGAGGGAGCATATATAGTGTCTTTAGAATAATTGTTATTTCAACCCGTAGAATAATCATGCTTAGTAATTAGGCCTTAGCTTAGGTGAAATCCCGAATCCCTAATGTTTGCTTAATTGATCTTTTATCGGTATTAATTAGACTTCCTACTTTTGTTTATTTAGATTAAATCCTTTCATAATTTATTGGTTTTACTTGTTGATTCGATCTTCTAGAATATAGAATTTGGCAATTAAATAATTAGTCTCTGTGGGACGATATTCCGGAGTACTCTGGTTTTGACTAGGCTACAATCAACTCTGTACACTTGCAGAAAATTATGATCAAGTTTTTGGGGCCGTTGCCGGGGACTATTTTTGATTGCTATATATTGATTCTAGTTTACTTGTATATATGTACATATTTCTTTAATTTCTTTCTTTTTCTTACTTTGCAAAATTTGGGCACCACTCTCCCAAGGAGTTTTTGTATAAAGTTTGATTTCCTTGCTCACTACAATTAGTTAATTATTATCATGGAGCAATTTTATTGTAATAATGGATATTCTTCTTATGACTCTTACTATGATATTTGTTCCTATAGTGCAGGTTGGAATGAATATTCACATTATAATTGGCATGGAAGTCAGCAAGTTATGCATGAACCCTTTTGTGAGCCATATCCAAGCTACCAACAATGGAGCGAGTCACCATTCCAATATGCTCCACCGAATCAAGAATCACATCTTGAGAGTAGTTTTAAAGCCATGGAGACTCAAATTGAACGCTTTGGCGAGTCCTTTGAGAGGCAATTTCAATACTCTGAAGAATCAAGGTTAAGAATTCAAGCTTTGGACTCTGAGGTGGCGAAGTTGAAAATTTTGATGGAAGAGCGAGAATTGGATGAATCATCACCATCTATTCGATGTGATTGGGTAAACCATGGTAGTGAACTACAGTTGGAAAGCCATGAAGAAGAAGATGAGACACATAATTACCTTCCAACTAAGTTCATTGATATTGAAGAAGAAGAAGCCAAGACAACCACTTCACCATCAGTTGAAAGTGCACTAAACGATCTTGACTTCATTGAAGACATGGTACCATCTACCTTTGACACTCCATCGCTAAACGCAAGTGTGGGGGAGAGTGAGTGCGCATCAAGCATACAAGAGGCACCCCCACGTGAGGACTCCAATCTTGAGGCCAACGTTGGTGATTCTCCATTTGTTGAGAGTTTGGGATATGATGATCCCGACTTTTTAGGCATTGAGCAATTCCTTGAGTTTGGGTGCTTTGAAGATATACCACTTTTCACTTAGGTGAAAATGAGCCAATTTTATGATGATAATGGTGATGCAACCAATGATTGCAAAGTTAGTGACATGCCAAGACGGCCGACGAATGTCAAAGACAATTTTGTGTGCCCAAAGAAGTTCTTACATCAACCAAATACGGCAACAACGATGGCATTAGCTACTCTTGCAATTGATGGCATTGAGTACTATTATTTTCCTTTTAAACTTTTTCTTATAATTTTCTTTCTTTTTTTGTAGGTATAATTGCATGAGTGGAGTTAACACCTTCACATCGCCTGACCATGGACATAGGGGAGTTCCTTTACTCTCTTTTGAATTTTATATTATATTTTTATGATATAATTTCATGCTTAGATGTGGGTGTTTGTTGCATTTTAGTGTCTTATTATTAAATCTTTATTTTCTCTCAACATTGAGGACAATGTTGGTTTAAGTGTGGGGGAGAGGTTAAAGAAATTGCATTTTGTTTTGTGTTTGCATTTTTGTTTTGTGTTTGCATAATTTTCCATTGGAAATTGCATTTATTTTTCTTGTTTGCATATTTTCCATTCTAATTTTTTTATTTAATTGCATGCATTGCATTTGCATTAAGGCATATGTTAGTTAGTTCCTATTCCATTAAAATTTTTCAAAATTGTTTTTGGTTTTTGGTTAAAATTTCAAGTATTGGATATCATCAATTTGGTCAATATTTTAACTTTGTTTTTGCAAATGGTTACATAGTTTGTCAAATGAAGATGATGTTTGTCAATTGAGAACAAAAATTATGTTTTGCTATTTCTAGAACTTGTGCCAAATCTCTTCGAGACTAATTGGGATGTGGTTTGTTTGGTTGTGAATGTATATCAACTGTGCATGGGGATGAATAAGGCATTTCTTTGGACCGTTTGTGCCTTTAAAAAGCTAACCCATTTTACATTACCAATTGTAGCCCCTTGTTGCCTTAGTTGAATAAGTTTGGCCTTTTTCTTGATTAACCACGATATCCTAAAGAACCCTGAGCCCGAAAAACAAGTTTTACCTTTATTCTTGATTTGGTAAGAGCATTACTTGGTAATCTTTCGTTCTGAATGAGGGTGAAAGGCTAAATTCTTTATGAGCCTTATCGTTGATTATGATCTTTATGAGTTCAATATCTTTTTGTTGTTTGAGGAAGATTGAGATCAAAATAAGTGTGGGGGAATTGGTGGATGATGAAAAACGAAGTTGCCTAAGACGTTGTAATGGAGTTATGAAAAAAAAAACAAAAAAAGGACACTCTGAGAGAAAATGGCATTGAGTCGTTCAAGAAAGAAAATGGTTATAATGAGTTAGTAGAGTTATGATATAAGGAAGAGCTATCACAAGCAAAATCAGCTCTTGGCTAGATGGATTAGTTGCGCATTTTGTTGATTATTTTTGAGTCATTCTTAGTATGCTCTACTACTTTCAAGAATATTTTGAATTCTCCTTGCCCTTTCTTTCTTAAGCCTACTATCCCTTAGCCCCATTACAACCTTAATAAAGTCCTTACGACTCATGCCTTCCATATACATTATGGTTTGTGGTTTGCTAGTTTGTAGTGGAGATGTAGATGAGGTACAAGTCTATGGTAAGTAGCCTTGAAAATTGTTTTCTTAGTGCTTGGTTGAGGCAAATGATTTCGATGATGGACTGACCATTTGCGCTTTATTTTGTTAGGTATTGACTTGTTTTGAGAAGTATCCAACTCTTTGAAAATTGCAGCCTAAATTGCCTTAACATTCTTTTGAAAATTGATTTTCTGAAATTGTTTTTGGAACTAAGTCTCATATGTAGCAATGTTTGTGGGTATCATTCTGGTAAGCCCTCAGGAGACTAGAACTCCTCCACTATGGACAAATAGGGATTTAAAGGCTTGCGGCATACGTTAAATGCCGCCGTACACCTACGAAAGTGGAATCCATACCAGTTGCATAGCTTTGTTTTTGTTTTTATTTTTAATTACTTGAGGACAAGCAATGAGTCAAGTGTGGGGGAATTTGATAGGTGTTAGTTTTACATGTTTATTGGTGTCAAATTGATATATATTTTGTGTATTATCTAACACTTTTTATGGTTTTATTTGTTACTTCCTCATATCTATGATTTTATGGCTTGTAGGTTTAATTTGGAGCATTTAGGACTTTCATTGAAGGATCTTTGCAGGAATTTGTCATTTTATATGAGTGAAGAGCATTGCAGCAAAAATTTAGAATCAAAATTTGAAGAGAAGTGGAAAATTCAGGACAACATCGGCCCAGATGTTGTCAACTTCTGCCCAGACGTTGCGCTGTTGAAAAATAAGCAAGGATTTCAGAACAACTTCTGTACCGATCCTGTCAATTTCGGGACAGAAGTTGTTGCGATTTTCACTTAAATAGAGGTCCATTTAGTCGAGACGAGCTGGACTTGGACAAGCTATGTAAGTATAAATCATAGGGCCCGACAAACTTACCCGAACACCTCTACTCACAATCTTACCCGAATCAATATGCTGTTGCATGCCATTGCCATGCCTTTATCGGATTTTCGACAAACTATTACTATTTTCTTTCTTTTTTGTTTCTTTGAAAATAAACATCATCCTTTTCAAGACAAAACATCATCCTTTTTTTGTGTGTGCGAGGGATTTGAAAATAAACATCTTAATTTGTGTATTACATTGGGGTTTAGTCCATTTTTAGTATCGTGATTGGACTGTTGAAGTGCTCAAATTTGGTCACAATTGCAACGTCAAATACGATTTTCTTTTTTTATCAAACAGGCTACTTAAAGATTAATTAAGGAGAAGGATGACAAATATAAAAAGGTAAATAAACCACTCATAATCTTTGATCACCCATCCTATATTCTGATTTTGCAAAACTATAGGCTAAAACATTCGCCGCCCGTTTAACGAAATCAATGGAGAGAAATTCAAACGGAGAAGAAAGAGCTAAGAGATCATGTACCAAAATAGCTCCTGGCTATAACGACTCTTGACCCTTTTTAATCTCCTCGATGGCTAGCTTGCTATCTAACTCAACGACAAGGCTGGTGTGGTCTCCCAAGCTGCTTCCAAACCAAAAATGATGGCCATACACTGGGCATGTAAAGCACTTTCAACACCCAACACTACTAATCCCCCGAGAACAACTTCCCCTGCAGCATTTCGGATGACAATACCAAGAGAAGCCAACCCCGAATTGGGATTGTATGCAGCGTCACAATTCACGTCGTCAAATACGAATTTGATATTCAAGTTCACTTTATTTCAAAACCACAATTTCAATAGATTTTTCTTGGGTGAAAATTTTCAATAGACTTGGAATATATATATAAACTCCATTTTAGCATTTATAAGTAAATTTTGAATGGCTTGATTTATTATTCTGATTGAATAATTATGTGACAAGCCATGTGGAAAATTTGCACTCTCTTTGCATTCTAGTCCACTCGACATGGACAACATTTTCATTTCATTCATCATTTACTAAAATAAAATAATACGATTATATAGAATCAAAATGGAAAAAAGTCCCATTTTTTCCGCTTAAGTTATACCCGTTGATACTTTGTCCCATAAACTTTAATTTTGAACAAATTACCGTCTGAACTATCAATTTCAGCCTCCGTTGCCTCCTCACTAACGGACTGTTAGTCACGACCCCACGTGACTAACGGCATCGTAAAGGTGCTGATGTGGCGTGCCACGTCGGAAAACTTAATACCCTTTTTGCTCCCTGAACCTGTACGGTTTAAACGTTTTGTCCTTTGAACTTTAATTTTGGATATTTTGCACTCTAAACTCTCAGTGTCTTTATGGTGGCGTTAGTCATGTGTAGGGATGTCAACGGGGCGGGGAATGACCGGGGGGTATATTCCCCGTCCCCGACCCCGACTTCCCAACCCCGTCCCCGTCCCCATCCCCGACGGGGAATGAAACAAGTTCCCCATCCCCTACCCCGCGGGGATTTGACGGGGACAGGGAATCCCCGTTCCCCGAATTTTGGTAAAAAAAAAACTGTATTATTATATTTTTTTATCTTATTGAATGAAAATTTTTATAAAGTTTTAAATAAATACAATATTAATATTGGTAATAACAATAACAATAACAATAATTAATTTACCTTATTTAATCCAATTAGTTTTGATACATGATTTTCATTATAGGTGTATAGTATTAATAAATACAACATTATAAATAAAAATAATAATAATATAAAAATCACATTGGTAATAAACATACTATATATCTATGTTAAGTTTTAGTGCAATATGTATGTCTAAATATCTCTAGAAAATCTAACTTACACATATATATTATATATGTAAATAATCAAAAAATATATTTCGGGGATGGGGCGGGGCGGGGAGGGCATTCCCCATCCCCGTCCCGTCGGCGGGGAATCGGGTTCCCCACCGGGGACGGGTACAATTGACATCCCTAGTCATGTGGGGTCACGTAACTAACGGTTGGTTAGTGAGGGGCAACAGAGGCTGAAATTGATAGTTCATGAGGCAATTTGTCCAAGATTAAAGTTGAGGGGACAAAGCGTCCAACTAGTACAAATTCAGGGGACAAAATGGGAGTTATGCCGAATCAAAATGGAATTACTTCAAGAAGAAATTAAAATTCAAATAGAACAATGGAAAGGTTGGGAACAAAATTGAAATTAGAAACTAAGAGCTTGTTTGGCATCGTTTTTTTTTTCCTGTTTTTTGTTGCCAATTTTCTGTTTTTGGAAACAAAACAGTGAAAACATGTTTAGCAGACTGTTTCCGTTTTCAAAAATTTTGGAAAAAGAAGCAGTGTTTTGGAAAAAAGTGGAAGCAAGAATTTTGTATTTTCATGTTTTTCTAAAACAATTCCAAAACACAGAAGCAGAATGATGAATAGTAACTCACATACTTTTTAACCATTTTTTCTTTTACTTTTTTATTTAAAAACATACAACCAATTAATTGTATATCCAAATATATTTTTGTTTTCAAAAATTGACAGCACAACAAAAACAAAACGAAAACGAAACAAAAACAAAAAACAGAAAAACGAAAACGACGTCAAACGACCCTTAAGAAATCATGAATGAAATTTGTGCTATTTGGTTCTAACTTCTAAGTTTTGTATTCTTCAATTTTCAAATTAAGAATTCAACACTATACTACCAGATTTCCTTCCGCAACTATTGACAATTATATATATCACCAATTTAACATGTGACAACTGACAACCTTGTAATCGTTTAAGCATTTCACCCTCACAAAAAGCTATAGAAAAAAAACATATTGTTGAAGGACTTACTTGTTACTATGTATGTTTGGTGTAATTTCTAAGGAATAATAATAATAATCAAATAAACATATATGTTTGGTGCAATGTAGAAATGATGAACACATAAAATAAGACATTGATCCGACAAACATCTTTGCCTTCAACATCATATATCTTTTGTCTAAATTTCACTTTTTTGATTGGTCCCTAAAGTACTAGATTCAGTTAAGAGTTCAAACCGCGCGCGTTCTTGTCACCCAGCCGGCCAGCCCCTGCTCTGCTAATTCTTTTACATTAATCAAAACAAACATGGTTTGTTTGAAGCAATATATTTTATACATAAATATATATTATCCTGAAGATAATTAAGCTTGTTGGTTCAATGATTAGTAGTCAAAAAAGTTATGGTACCTTTTTTTTTAGCTTTTTTGGTTTAATTTTAATCTGTTTACAATTTTGAAGAGGTTGAATATTCTCAAGTGACCTGCATATGTGGGTATTGGGCAAAAAGAAGCCTGGTTTGTGGGGTCAAAACAAGGCAATAAAAACCTTTTTTTTTTTCTTTCTGAAAGAGTTAAGGAATTAATGATACATATTGTTTTAGAAGGGAAGAACATCAATCATTTTCCCAGACTAAAAATAAGGGAAACAAGTTGCATGGGATTCCCTAATGCAAGAAAAGATCTGATGATCTGAGAAGATTGCTGGTAGGTGAGCTGCATATTCAATTCAATTCTTGTCAAGGCTGCTGCATGTGAGCTTAGCTTTGGAATGGTTTTGGACCCCATTCCCATTGTCTGCTTTTGCCAATGGTGCCGACATGCCGATGTTTAGCCTAATTCTATTTCTATAGGCATAGGCAAGTTGCCCCATCACCAACTTTCATCTGTAATTCAAATTTTGTTTTGTTTTGGTGAATCACAAGTAAAGCTTCAAGGTGGAGTTTATAAATGGGACACTCACCAACTAAGAATGTAACTTCCACCAACACATGCAAATAAACTCCACTTTAGAAACTGTAATTATTTCAAAGAAAAAAGAGACTGTACTTTTTGACTTTCTACAAACAATACTAATTCAATCCCCTCAAGGCCTTGAATACTAATATGAATTTGAGGGTTGAGGCCGAGATTCAAGGAATCTTGTATTTTCACCTCAAGGCCTTGTCCAAGACCTCATCAATTCAAGAACGGTTTGTCATGCATGACTTGGTTAAATGCTAAGCAATCCAAATAGCTTGCAACTATAACGAGTTTCCATAACCAGAAATACATGGACGCTAGAGAAACATTCCAGCTTTACAGAGACAAATTGAACAAGTCCTAATAAGCAGTCAAAACTAATAACTAAATCTTAAAGTAGTTTGATATTGAGAACTTATAAATAGTTTGGTATTGTTTTCTTGAAATAGTATTGACTGGACAGAAACTTAAGGTAGCAGTCTTGACAGAACAAAATGCTTTACATATGAAATTCAAGACCTCCAAGCAAATAGAGAAATAGACCCAAAACACATAAACTGATAAATCCATACCAGATACCATTCTTGCGCTATGCAAACACAACATGCTAGACTATTCTTCTTCAAACGCTTTCAAGTTTCAACAAGTCACAAGTGCCATGTGCTTATTTTTGTATGAAGTAACCATCTCTGTGTTCTGCTTTCTTTACTTCTGTAATAGCAACAAACAAAATGGTGATCCAATCACAAACGCCTGCCTGAATTTTTGGTTCAAGAGGGGGACTACCTTTGCATTCTCAGTAAGTAGATTCATGAGATGGACTATCTGCATGCATGTCCATTGAGGAGTCATTTGAGCTGAGAGGATTAGAATCCCTGGTCTGGTGTTGGAGAAAGTTAGATTCATTATTCCTAGCTCCATTTCCTGAAGTCAGCCCACCATTAGGACAGTAGCCTCCCTGAGAAATGTGATAATGCTGAAGACTCTGACGAACAGGACTTGATAAAGCATTTGAGAAAACTAAATTCTTGGACTGCTGATCACAATGCTCAGGTCGATTTCCCCGCCCAGCAGCTTGGCCAGATGAGCCTGAAGAGACCATGAAACTGTTGTTTATGAACTGCATTGTAGGCTGGGTATTCTGCTGTTGGTTTGGTGCTCTAGGTGACATTGGTGGCTCCTCACCACTGTAGTCTAGCTCATTCTGCAAGGAGATAGTAAAATTAACAGGTTTACAGAATTAATAAAGGACAATTTTCAGTTATCACAACTTGTAATATAGGTATGAGGTACCTATAAGAACAAGAAGTTTCCCACACTACACAAGGGGACAAATCCTTGTCATCTTTGCAATAAGCATGCAAATGTTTGCATACATCTTCAGATGCCAGATCCAAAATATTATAAAGCTAAAAGTCTTAAAATTCCAAAGAGCAAATACTTTTAAGATGTCACTCATGTTGTCCAATAGATGGCATTCAAGTGACGAGTGTGCAGACTCAACTACAGAGGAACAGCAACATAACGCCACTTAACGAGCCCTTTGGATGCAAAATAGGGGAAGTAGGCAAAGCAGAACCAAAATACAAGACGCACTTGCTACTTAGAACACTTAGTTGGTTTCTAAAGTAAGAAAAAAGTAATTAACTAGTATCATCCAAAGAAAAGATTAAAAAAGGAAAAAACTGAAAATTAGCATGCCATCCTATGGCATAAGGGTCATGCTACTGGTTAAGTCAATAGCCTAAGAGAATTGAATGACAGTTGAGAGCTAGGTGTCAGCAATTCTTAGTGAGATAGACTGAAAAGCAAGACTTTTCGGATCCCTCACTCACAAGAATATGGAGTTCTTTTACCAATCTATAGTACTTTCAAAACTTATTTTCCCATTCTATATTAGTTTGACGTATTTCCCAATTACTAAAATTTCTTGCCATCTCATCTTCCATGTCACATTTTTTCCCTTTTTCTTTTCTTGATTAAATGAAAATACTATCCTAAAAACCTATTTGCGTTTAAAATAAAAACTTCATAAAAAATAAGCCTACAAAACAACTTCTCAAAGTTCCTCTTTGTATCAAGTTTCGATTAGGGAATATGTTGTTTTTTGTTTGATTACTGATTTTCCAATCGAAACAATAATTCAAAAAGTGTTCTAATTCATCTAAATGAAAAGAAACCAAGTGATTCATACTCATATTAGCAAGTAATAAACACTCCTTTTGCAACTCATATATGAACTGCTAATAAGTGCCAGTTCTCCCAAACATCTCTTATTCTCTTATATATAAACTTTCCTTAGAAAAGACACGATAATAAGGATAACATACAATTCAAAAATTGCAAACCAAGCCTAACAATGAATCATTAAGCCATCCAAAGGGTGATAAAGAAAAGAAAAATAACAAAAGTTAAGAGATAAATATTTTGTCATCAGTTGAGCTCTTGAGAGAAGACATGAACGTTCACTTTGGAGAAAAATCAAGCCTTCCAAATCCCAAATTAACTTTTATATATAATTGAGTTTAGCCTTTAGATGAATGGAGAGTTATAGGGATATTCATCTTTTCGTTGGGGATTTTCCAACATACAATAGTGTCTCATCTCATGACTTACAAACAACTAAAATATCTAAAACTGTACAATGCACAAAGTTTTTTCCTCTCCTTTTTTGGCCATTCACAATGCCTGAAGTTTAATTCCAAATTCCTAGCGTGTGTCCTATAGGTCAAAACTATTCACAGAATCTTTTGAAATCAAAAGGAACACACTGAATAGATTTGACATATAGGTTATCACCTAATAATAGCCTAAGATAGAATCGTAACCATACATGGCTTTAACAACCCAAAACGTTTTGCACATGATAAATGTTGCTGAAATCTAACACACACAGCAAATAGATGTCATTTAATTCAAAAACAGAACCAGGGAAAGGGATACATCAATCAACCTAAATAGGATCCAAAACAAATTATCATTAAGTATCTTAAAACTAAAATAAAGCTTATTATTCTTATCAACCTACATATTAGTAAAGGGATCCCTAACACAATGCCAGCACAAGCTTCAAAGAGTGAATGAAAGATGATGAAATAGTCAAGAAGAAAGAAAGAAAAAGAAAACAAGAAAGAAAGAAAGAAAGAAACAAGCAAACAAACAAACAGACAAAAGAAACCTGAATGTAATTGAGAATATCCATCGTTGTTACTCTTGATCCTCCCTCTTGTTGCCTCCAGATCCACTGGTAAAGTTTTTCCTGAAAACAAGTTGAGATAAGCATATTAGAAGAACTTCACTACTTGCAACCAGAAGTATTCAAAGATGACTAGATGAGCAAGTTGACAAGAGAAAAAATAAATAAATAAATAAATATATTAAACGATTTTTATTGATTATAAAAAATAAATAAAACCAAGAGAAAATAAAAATATATAGTATAATTTTCTTAAAGTTTTATGAATTTTGAAGGGTAGTAGAGAATATAAATAGTATCACTAAAATATTTGGAACAACATATTACAATTCTTGAAGAAGATTTGATTTATAACTTCTATAAAGCTGACATTATATTCCCACAAGAGCAAAGCATTTAAATTTAGATAGCCAAACACCTTGCTTCTGGTTTTTTGAGTGTGTGTTTGCGGAAAATCCCTTCCATAAGATGTTGAATTAAGGGTAAAACCTTTACTCTTTAATATGAAGAAGTAATTAGTACTTAAGATAGGAAGCACGGATACGGATACGTAGTATGGGTACGACACGATACGGATACAGCGATACAGCAATTTATAAAAATTAAGGATACGGGTATGGCAGGATACGGCTAATAAAAAATATATTTTTTATATTTTTAATATAAAAATATAAAAATATTCATTATAAATATAAATATTTACTTTTAATTCAAATATATGTAAATTTTTCATACAGCTCTATTATATATTAACACAAAATATAAAGTTCCTTCAACAGAGTAATAAGAATTTCATATGTGAAGTTCTTTCAACATGTCTTGACTGTCATTTTATTGTTTGCCGTGTGTGCGAGTATCGTGCAGAAGTATCTGCGGAGTATCAGTATCCGATACGTATCCGATACGGGCACGGCATGAGTTTTGAAGTATCCGTGCTTCATCCGTATTTAGAAGATAAATTTCCAAGTTGAATAAAATGACCTCATAACATGTTTGATTTTTATAAGCTACAGTCACCCCTCCAATTTTCAGACACATGACCTTACTCAACATCAAGAGAGTCAACAGAAGTTTCAGGTTAAGAATTCTACTACGTAAGCCAGTTGCATAACTCAAAGGCTAACAAGTTCCCACTTTCATGATTTAAATGGCTCCTAAAAATCAATGGTCTCATAGCTTCAATTCCGAGAAGCCAAAGGAAGTCATGATAAAGAAAAAATAAGGTGCCCAATTTCCATACTCTGCAACTTTACAACTGCAGCACCAAGACAAGCTTAAAATGGCAAAGGAATTTGTTTTTATTGATTTTAAAATCTTTGCCATAATGTGCCAAATATTTCCACTCTTTGCTCACAGTTTAACACAACAAATCAACACCCATCAAAGAAGAAAATTTTAAGGAAAAAAATGAATATTATAGTTACAAATATGATTGAAATTTCTTAACAAAATACAAAATGCACAACAGTTTTCAAGTGAAAACACACATCCCCACGAAAATGCAGCATTTCCAGATACCCAAGCATTCAATGAGCAGTTCAATTTAATAAAAACCAATTATTCCGAACCATATGGGCATAGAAACGATATCAATAAACCAAAAAAAAAGGAAAAACTTTTACATCTTTACCACAAAAAAGAATAAATAGTCAGACTTGATTGATCAAAACAAGAACTTCCAACTACTGAAAGATAGATACGTACTGAAACAATAAACCCAAATGCAAAAACATATATGAAAATCCACAAAGCAAAATTTGCATAAAAGATTAAGAACCAAAAATTATATATAACAAACATAGAGAGAGAGAGTATACAAGGCTATGGCGTTTGCCAGCTTGGAAGGAGAGCTTTTGCTGGTTCATAGCCTGAGTATAAAGCTGAGATAAGGAGTTAGCGGCGCTGCAAAAGGAGGCGTACATAGTCCGATCCACCTCATCGAGACTCGTCGCTATGGACTTCCTTTTCTTCCCCATATTTCCCGATTCTCTCTCCTGCGATCGACGGAGTTGGTTTTTTGCGTTTTGGGGTTTTTTTCCCTTTTGGCGATCGACGAAAAAAGAGAGAATTTTTTGTTTTTCTCTTTTGAAAAAATATATTAGACTTTGAGGTATATTTTTGTAGAGAGGAAGAATAGAGAGAAAGGTTGCTTCTTTTTTTGTACTCTTTTTTAGGAGGAAGGTTGCAGGAGGTTGAGGAGGGACACTTGGGCACTGCCCTGTGCGGTTGGGCCACTCCTAAACTGCGCGTTCCCACCGCGGAATTCGCTAGACAGAATCCAATCCCAGCGTTTTGCTCCTGCTTTTTGCAAACCCACGCGGTTAGGGCCGGGACACTGTCCGTGGTTTTAGGTTTAGCCCAAATTCAGATTCAAAGCTCAAAGGACCCAAACCAGGATTAAGCTCTTGTCACTTGTAGTAGCTAGATAGGTAAGTTGGATGGATTTCGTAGACCTGACAATTCATATAATCGTACCGTTTTCGTGTCGTATAAACGTGCACTATTTAGGAGTATATGGCCAAACACGAATAACTAATCATGTCATAGTTTCAAAAACGTTTATGAGAGCTGTTTATTAGACGTGTACACGACACGACTAACATGACAATTTTATAAGTGTGTAACTCAAACACGACACAACATGACTAAAACGATTTAACACGAATAATTTAAACCAAGCATAAACATACACGTTTACAAATTTATAATTAAAAAAAACATCAAGATCATAAAAATTGTCCAAATTAATCAACTTCCAAATTCCATTTGAGCTTCACATTTTCCCTTGAGCTGCTGCATAAAAAAAGAACAAAATTCAGTTTGGTAGGGATCTACGATTTAAAAGTAAAATCTAAAATGAATTAGACAGCAACGTAATGCAAAACATAAATGAGAGAAAGTCGGCCCTCTTCTGGATACAGTAAATGGCTTCCAAACTCCATTGTTCACTGAGCTGTCAATAATATCTGAGAGTTTTTACACCGCTCTTGACATTAACCGTTCGTGTGCCCCTAGCTACATACGGGCACCCTGAACTTCTCAAGACAGGCTCTCCACCCTTCATTACGGCAGGTTCGCCTTGCCCACTTGCCATCCCAGGCCTATTAACAAACAGTCTTGTGTCCTTTACTCTTAGAATGCCCTTCCATGTACTGGAATGGTGGGGTTTAGGTTTTGCATCCAGTAGAGTGCCTCTCTTGAAATCCAGTATTGCTAAAGTAAGGCTATAATCTATTTCACTATAATTTACATAAAGAAAAAACAAAAATTGTTGTAAATAATAATTCATTGTAGTCAATAAAAGGCAAGAAAAGACATTGAATACTTTAGTAATGCATAAACTACACAGACCTATGAAAGATAGAAGAATCGGAGCAAACTGAGATTCTGATTTCCAAAGAAAGCCAACAAAGAAAAAGCCCCAAAATTCTACTTTCAGGCCTTTAAAAGACAACAACAAAACCAGATCGAAAGGAAGAAAAGAGGGGAAACTAAGAAGAGGGAACAGAAGACATAAAAAGTTAGGGATTTACGATTAAGATTTTCAATCTAGGGTTCTGAAAAGAGGAACAAAAGGGGGAAACAAAGAAGAGAAGTGAGGAGGCGGACTAGCGGAAGAAGAAAAAGGTAGAGATTTAGGGTTAGTATCCAATTTATAGTAGTTGAGAATTACCAAAATCTCCCTAAAACTAATATGTAAACGTGTTAGTCGTGTACACATCGTGTTAGCCGTGTTTTACACGGTTATGACACGAAACACGATTACTCTTAATCGTGTTGACACGGTTAAACACGATACACGATAAGGGCAAACACATATACAGTTAATCCTGTATCGTTCCGTGTCGTACAAACGTGTCGTGTAAATCATGTCAGAAGAATTTTCGACACATTAAAAAAAATTTAGGTCAATTTTTTTTTCTTTGGTATAAATTTTAGGTCATTCATGTTAGGAATCATTTAGTTTTGGATATTTCCTTTTTAGATTAAAGCTTTGACTCATTTAAATTTCGAATCATTCGAATTCAGGTGGGGCACTGTGCATTGGCGAAATTGGGGGTGAGCAAGGGCCATGCCCCCAGGCCCCAACCACCCAAGTTGTTAAAAATTTTCGTGGGCATCCCAAGGAAAATTTTCTAGTTCCGCTTGTGGCATTGTGATTTAGGTTTAGTCCTAGTTCAAACACGAGCTCAAAGGACCCAAACTAGGAATAAACCCTTGTGATGGCCACGATTCGACCTAGCAAAAAACACTTCCATATGTAATATTCTAGTGAATTTGATTTTGTTTTTTCGTATTTAAAAGTTCAACTTTTTTATAGGTTTTTTAAACAATAAAAATTAACGATGTTTTTTTTTCTGTATATTTACAAGTTAAATTCGTTCGAGACGGGTTGGCCCACTATAGGGGTAAAGCTCTCCCAACAATGGTTGAGCGTAATGCAATTTCTCACTAAAATTGTCGAATGTCCTACTCCAGCGAAAACATATGACAAGCGCAACTTCAGCTATATGATGCATTGATCGCCCACTTACCTCTACCCAGAAAATTCACATTCACACTACAGTACGAACCATTATGTAACCTTTCCCACGTAACTACCTAACTCCCCACCACACGAATGAAGGTATAAAAGGGTAACATTATCTCTCCCAAGACAAAATTTGAACACCCTAGCTCTGTTTGACTCTCTTAACTCTCTTCTTCCTCCTCCATTATTGTCACATTGACTTAAGTATTGGAGTGCTAATGTAAGGCCAAGCCACTGTCACTATGTACTCTTCATCTTGTACATGACGACTTCCGACCGAGGGAGACCAAGTTAAGCTAAACATGCTCCACGTTGAGCTCAAGTTCATTGTTGATTATTTTGGCATCAATAATTGGTGTCATCTGTGGGGAACTGAGCAAGAAGCGATATCTCCTCGTACGCTGGAGGAGACCCACAAGGCACCACACGTTGAATTCGTTGTATGTGGAGGTCCATGCAATGTTGTTTGGTCTCTAGGTTGCTCTTGACAAAGGTCTCACTAATTGTGTCTTGAAGTGTGACTCAGTGATGGCTGTATTGGAAGAGTCAAAGACAAAGTCGGTTTAGTAGGAAGGAGGATGTCTTATTTATGAGATTCAAGATATGGTTGCTCTATTTAATCAGTGTTCGCAAATAAACCAATGTTTTTGCATATAGGTTGGCTAAGCTAGATGTTAATCATGTGTGGTGCAGGAGTCTCCATCTATGTGAAATTCCGATTTTATATCTCATGAATGAACCTATTTCATTTTGATCTTAAAAAGATGTAATACTATTTCACATTGCCAAAATGAAAATTCTCAAATCTATCTCTTTTATTGGAATTTAATTATTAAATAATAATAATAATTGGCTTAATGACTATTTCCCCTTTTAAACTTTCATGATATGGACAAATACTCTCTTGAACTTCTAATTTGGAAATTTCATCCCCTAAATTATCAAAACGAGACAATTTCTCCCCGACTGTCAAAAACTAATATACCATTTCAGTATTTCTTAAGCCACTTAATGGTCAAATTATCCCGATTTCGATAAATTAGGAATGAAAGTTTCAAATTAAATTAAAAGTCAAGGGGAAATTGTTCCGATTATGATAGTTTAAAGGTGAAAGTTCCAAATTAAAATTTCAGGTGGGAAAATGCCAATTTTTAATGAAAGTTTAGGGAAAATGGGCATTTATGTCAATAATAATTTTGCTAAACTTATTTATAATGTATGAAAAATTACACAATACTTTAAAAAAAAATTATAAAATACACTGTAAATGGATAATCATAATGTATATCTAAAAGTATGAAAAAAAAAAGCTATAATGCATCAATTTAGTAATTTACTACTACAAAATATAATCATCCATAATGTATATACAATGTATATATAAAAATATGAAAAAAAAAATACTATAAAACATCAAGTTACTACAAAAGTATTATCAATAAAAATTGGAATTAGAGAAGAGAATGAAAAAATTGTGAATGTAAGTGGGCATGTTTGTCATGTGGAAAGGAAGGAGGGAAGGATAGTTTTCTTCCACGATCCCTTCATTTTCCAACTAATTTTTTACAAAAATTGGAATTTTCTCTCTCATTTTCTCTCCAACTCTCTGGGATCCAAACAAACAAAAAATTAATAATCCCCCGCCTTTCTTATAAGTTCCAAACATTCCCTTTCCTTTTCCACTTTGCCTTCATTTCTCTCTTTCTCCCTCTCGTCGACGTTTACCTCTCATCAAACGGTACGATTGGCCCGTCGTTTTCGTTTCTCTTTAGATGCGTTAGATCTGTTATTTGCTTTTCTCCACTGCATTTAATTCTTAAGATCTAAACACTGATTTATTTTTCTTAGATCTAAATTTCCATTTTCTTTTCTTTTACTTGATCCGGATCTGATTTATGATATTTTCATTTCCCCCTATTTTCTTGAGATATGGAGTTCTTGACATGAGTTTTTTCACTGTTAGAAAAACACTTCAATGTGATTCGCTTTTATTCCTCTTTCTGATCACTGCGGGAATTTAATAGTAAATATTTCTAGTTTAATTTAACTAAATTGTTATCCTGCTCATTTTCTTCTATTTTTTCTACTGTAGTCTTACTGTGTTTAGCTATTACGTTTCGTGTTTAATGAGGGAAAAAGAAATGTATTAAATGATGTAATCTGTTTTCTGTAAACCAATTTGTATTTATAATTTAATGCAAAGAGTGGGAGGAAACGTATTTAACTAAGGTTGTTATTGCTTAGTTGGAGTTGCGTTGAATTCATGTTTAGTGGCGGTGATCTAATGAGTTTATGGATGTCGTTTGCACATTAAGGTATATCTAGGAACTGGCACATCCGGTCTATTCTAGAGATTCATCTGGATGTTGGGTTAGCTTTATTCCTTCAATGGGTATTTAGATCTGTTGTTGAATTGGGTATAATGCGGCTGGAAGTATGTTGATTACTTGATGCTGAAATTGCATATTTTGGTTAGTTATTGGTGAAAATGTAGTTAAATAAGTATGGTTTATGCAGAAATTACTTTTAAAAGGGTGTTTTGGACTTTTTCCTCTTATTCTCCCTCCATGAACATTATGCAATATAGATTAGAATATCTTATTCGCAAAATGAGAAATAGTTACTGCCTAGGTGAGGCACTGCTAGTCAAGGATTATAAAAGGTGGAAAGATAATATAAGCTATGTAAAGCCACTCTTTCG
Organism: Corchorus capsularis; assembly: GCA_001974805.1. Classification (NCBI taxonomy): domain Eukaryota; kingdom Viridiplantae; phylum Streptophyta; class Magnoliopsida; order Malvales; family Malvaceae; genus Corchorus; species Corchorus capsularis. The sequence goes on from AWWV01010175.1 coordinate 55,615, forward strand.
CTTTTCCTCTATTCTATAATTTTGAAGTAATATCGGCTGTTATTGATTCATCTGTGTTAAAGCCTGTAACTATATCCTTCATGTTATTTGCATGAATGTGTTTCCCCCCATGTCTTTATAGACTATTCTCAGTAGCATTTTTTAATTGTGAGATTTCATTAAGTTTGCAGATGTTCAACTTTGTTTTCATTACCTTATTACTTACTATGGTTTTTGCAGGGCACTAATTGCATGGTTGAAAACTCTTGAACCTTATATGAGCATGGATGGATTAGAGTGTTGAGTGGTAAAGGTGTTAGGGTTTTCACTTGCTTCAAGATATAAAATGGCTCCTGCTAGTAAGGCCGATAAAAAGGCAGTTGTAGATGCAGCTGCTTGGATGTTCAATGTTGTCACTTCTGTTGGCATTATTATTGTCAATAAAGCTTTAATGGCCACGTATGGTTTCAGTTTTGGTAAATTCCTTGAAACTCTTTTAAATTGCTTTTTGCCCATGTCTTAGAGATGATTAAATGATGTTGTGGCCAGTTACAGTTTACTGTCAAATTTATTCTTATATTCAAGCCAATCATATAGGATCATTGAGGTAAGGTGCCATGAAATGAAACATAAAATGGAATTAGATGATAAAAGTTTGATGAAAATGATGATTATAGTATTTTTGAGCAGTATTTTGGAAAATTAAATCAGTGGACATAATGTGGTTCTGAAGAGGTGAATTTTAGAGTGCGGAGTGGTGAGTCTGAGAATCTTATAAATCGTGTAGAAAGCTGTGGAATTGGCCTTATTATGTGCAGAATTGAGCAAGATGTTCAAACCTAGGGTAGGGTTAGTGTAGGTGTGTAGGGGCTGTAAATGGTGGAGACAGTGAACTGCATGGGCTATTACTTCTTCCATCCTCGCCCCACTCTGTTTTACCTGTTCGATTAAAAGTCTAGCTGATGGTGGTTCTGTTTGCAAGTGCATTCTGGTCTTTGTTACTTTCTGAAATTTCTGAATATCCTTGTTGCAATCAGAATATAAAATTATGTTACTAATGCCTTTTTGTTTGATTGCACATTGTTGCAGCGACAACATTAACTGGTTTGCATTTTGCTACCACAACCTTGATGACGGTTATTCTAAGATGGTTAGGATACATTCAGTCTTCTCATCTTCCCTTGCCAGAGCTTTTGAAATTTGTCTTGTTTGCCAACTTCTCTATCGTTGGAATGAATGTTAGCCTAATGTGGAACTCTGTGGGATTTTATCAGGTAAAGTATAATAGTAACTGGATTTTACTAGTTATATTGTTGAGGTAATTTGGAAATCACGAACTCTCTAATTCGATGACAGATTGCAAAGCTGAGTATGATTCCTGTATCCTGCTTTTTGGAAGTTGTAATGGACAAAATTCGGTATTCCAGAGACACAAAGCTTAGCATTGGTGTTGTTCTTCTTGGTGTTGGTGTTTGTACTGTTACTGATGTGAGTGTTAATACAAAATGTTTTGTAGCTGCCTTTATTGCAGTTTGGAGTACTTCCCTGCAACAGTATGTAAGTTGTTCATCCTCTGCATGTGGATTCAAGCACAATGTTTTAATTGCTGGGTGTTTTTCTCTATTATTTTTGTCTTCTTAGAACTTGCCCATCATTTATTTATTGTTGCATTTATGTGTGCAGTATGTGCATCACCTTCAACGAAGATATAATCTCAGTTCTTTCAACCTACTGGGGCACACTGCTCCTGCCCAGGCTGGAACGCTGTTAATACTAGGTCCATTTCTGGATTATTGGTTGACAAATAAGAGAGTTGATGCCTACGGTTATAACCTAGCCTCTGTGGTAAGTAATCTATATATTAGTGTTCATTTCTTTATTTTTACTGTGAATCATTGTTGTTGTTACCATCAGTGTAGAGCAAGGTTAGCCTTGGTGTGGAAGTTGCTGGCAGAATCATGTTTCTGAACAATTGCTCTTGTTCATGTTTGTGCAGACCATAAACAATGCTGTTACTTGTGACCTGCAATTATATATAGTTTGAATTGCATATATGGTATTGTTGCTTGTACATCTGCACATACTGCTTAATTTAATTCCTCTCACATGCCATATGGTGCCTAGGTCCTCTTATTCGTCTACCCTCTGCATGAATTTAGGGCTGCCTAGTGGAAATATTGCAGGCTGTTCACTTTGGTTGGAGAAAATTATTTAGGCTACGGTTGATTCATACATCAGCTTTTTAATTGCTCACGTATCTTTTCTGTTCTCTTCATTTTTAATTTTCTGGTTTTTAAATGCAAAGATTTGAAGTAAACGGGCTATATATGTTTGGAAGGTTTATAACATGCTGTGTACCAGCGGATGTACCACGCATTGCAATAATAATATTATAAGCTTCAAGTGAAGTTTGCTCATTTATAGCCGCCAACTTAAATTACTCTTTGCAAGGTACCTATTTCAGGGCTTGCCTTTCCCCAAGGCCTGAAGAGTACTTGTTGGTGGACGTGTGTAATCCCACCTATAATTTAGTTTGTGCTTCTGATATTTTGTTTTACTGGAATAGTTTGCTCAAAGATTGTTTGGCTCTTGGTCCTTGCAGATGTTTATAATTCTGTCATGCACTATTGCGGTAGGAACCAACCTCAGCCAGTTCATTTGCATCGGCAGATTCACTGCAGTGTCGTTTCAAGTACTTGGGCATATGAAGACGATCCTTGTGCTGATTATGGGGTTCTTTTTCTTTGGAAAAGAGGGTCTAAATCTGCACGTTGTTTTGGGCATGATCATAGCGGTGGCTGGAATGATTTGGTATGGAAATGCTTCATCAAAGCCTGGTGGGAAGGAACGCTGGAGCCTTTCTCTCCCGACCAAACAACAAAAGCATGGTAGTTTGTCAGATTCTAGTGAACACGATGGGAAAGTCTAATTTTTCCATTGCATGTTAGGATAAGTTAAGCATACAAGGGTAGCTGATCTCAGGAAGACATTGGTTATCCATGATTAGGAAAACCAACCATAATTTTAATTATTTTTACTATATCCTGATTTTTGTAATTCTTATTCTTTGTAATGGGTTCACTCAGAGGGAAAGGGAATGGATCAGTTTCGGATAGGGTTTAGACACATTTGGAAATTTGCTTCTTTCTTGTCTATTTCAGGAATATAATTTATATAATTTTTTTCATGCCTTGTGTTAAATCAATGTACCCAAAACCCTTCATTTTTTTTCCCTGTTTACATTCAGAGCTATCAATGGAAGGCCATGAGTTGAGATGTTGAATACATGCTTTCTGGGTAAGCAAGATTAAACCAGACGAATTTTTCAAGGTTTGAACAGGAATGATAGAATATTATATATGGAAATTAACATTAATGAATTTGGAACTTTGAACTTGCTAATGATAATTTGTTGTTTTCCACGACTTCATTCATTCTCTTCAAAAAAATTACGTATATCTAAACTACTACTAATATGGTAAGTCTACATAAATTTCGATGTCATAATAACAATCATCTACAGAGCAGATCATCGAACATCATCTGGTAAGAACCAGAAAGGTTTTTGCCAATCCTGATGAGAAGATTGCAATGGGTGGAAACACTCTTCTGCCATGTCAAAAACACCGGAATCATGGCCGCCGACGATTCCAAACTTGTAAGATTCCCAATTATCGTCGGTAAAGTAGATGCAGCTAGCTTTGAGTCCCTTGAAATCTTCAACTGATAAAGCAGTGGACTCGTTTTGGCCTAAGAAGAATGCCCAGTCATTCGCTATTCCGAAACGCGTCCAATTCCGGAATTCATCCACCATGAACAACTCAAACTTGCGAGTTTCATACCCTAAAGTAGGGTTAGGGCTATCCTTCAAAAACCTAACAATTGCACATAGATACCCCGCCATGACCACAAGATAGACCTTACTTCCCCGAAGAAGCCACGGCGGCGCAATTTCCTCAACCATTAATGGATTTGGATCAGAATCTGAATCAGAATCTGGTTGGTAGATCAGTAACACTTTTCCATACTCATTCACGGCATAAAAGTCCCCCTTGTAGCATATAACGTCGTCCAAATAACTTCCCGCTTCGTCGAGTTTTGTCCAAGTTTTGCTTCCGGCTTTGTAGTAAGCAAGTTCCCTTTTCTCTCCATATATTGCCATGAGAACGAAGCCGTAAGGGTTGCAGTCGGGAGGGGTGGAGAGCACGGCTTTAAGAACAAGATCGTCGTCGAGTGAGTCGGTGGAACAACAAATTAGTGGTGGAACCCTAAAGTGAGTTTTGGAGATAGGGTCGATCATGGTGATTTCTTCCGAGATTTCGTCCCTCATTATGAGAAAACCTGCCGAAGATCCGCAGATGGTCTTCGATTGGCCGGCAAATTCAGCCGGAAGTTGACGGTGGTGGACTTTGTCGCTCGTCACACTTCGGAAACTCATGAAACAAGATTTCTTCCCTTGCTTGCCTTTTCGTTTACAATGGCTGGGAAAGGCCAACCATGGAATCCTTACTCTAGCCACTACCATGATCGATGAAAGGCAGAGATAATTTGAAAAACTCAAGAAGATTTCTCTCTCTCTCTGGAAATTTTTATTCAAAGCGCTTACCAAAAGAATTGAAATAAAACCTTAACGGGCACAAGTATATTTATAGGAGAGCTCCTAACTCCTAAGCCTTTTCTAATTAGGATTGGCAACCTTTTTGATCCGTTCTTTATTTTTTATTTTTACATTATTATATTATATCTTATATATATTAAATTAAACATTATTTTTTTATTTTCTTTTCAAAATCAATAATATAAGCATCATTTGATTTTTTTTTTTTTTTTTTTTTTTCACTCTTCACTTATGATTCTTTTTTTAAAAAAACCCTCAAATATTTTAAATATATATATAATATGACAAAACTAGTTTATACTGTATAGGTGCCATACACGGTTTTAGATGATACTTGAAAGTTGAAATAACCTAAATCATTGTAGAAAAAAACCAAAATAATTAGCAAATAATGAAGCAAGAGGATTACCCTTCTTAAATGCTTTAGACTTATGTTTTATATTTTATCTTTCTGGTTTCTACCAAAATAATAATAATAATAATAATAATAATAATAATAATAATAATAATAATAATGACGAAACACTCTCAAAATAAAAAGAAAATTTTATTAAGAAAAAAACTATGCAAGATGATGCACAAAATACCTACGTAGCATTTATAACTTCATATATCCACCAAGTGTACATTAAACTATCTTCGTTTGTATGTACCGAAAAAAAAAATTATCTTCATATGTATTAAACCATCTTTTTTAATATAGGTGAAAATGCAGTGGGTGGGTCGACGATTTGCCCTGTTCTTGGAGATGGGGTAGCCAACCATGCAATGGTGTAACCACGTGAAGTTTAGTGGTGTCAATTGACCCCACTTAAATTTTATCTCCCTTAAAAATATATATATAGGATAAATTATAAAATTCATCCTAAACATAAGAAAATTTGGAAATTGACCCCACTAGAAAACATAGTTAACAATTTTGACCAAAAAAAAAAAAATGAAAATCAATGTATACAGTAAAATAATTTGGGCCAATATGGTTAATCAAAGTAAATATTGATAAAGAACAGAAGTTATATGGAAATACAATTTTCAATTATTCATACACTTGTATTTATATTAATGTACACAATTACAATCATAAAAGTCTATCTAAAGCTATTAGATGTTAGTAAAATTTTAAAATATACATAATTTTAATAAAAATACGTCAAAAAAAACGAAAAAAAAGTTTATAACTATGTATTTGACCCCACTAAAAAGAAGCTCTGGCTAGGCCACTGCAATATCTAAGTTTTTTTTTTTTTTTCTTCTCTGAGTAAAGGGGGCACAATGCTTAAGTTCATCTGGAGTCAAAAAGTAATTATAGCAAAAGTTGTATTATACTCCCTCAGTTGATATTTAATCGTCCATTTTAACTTATTAGTTGTAGCTTTCACGTGCGTTACACGTGGCCGAATTTATTTAAATTATGAAATTATTAAAATAATTAAAATTAATTAAGAGTCAAAATATCCAATTATTGTAAAATAATTTGAAAGGAAAAAAAGAAAAAAGGGTAAGATCAAGATAAGTGCTGAGCCTTTACCTTTAGGGGCGCTGTTTTCATCCAAGACTGTAATTTACTTATCCATTCGGGGTAGCTAAAGGTAGGGAAGCGGACCAAACTTCAACTACGATCGTATGATCTAAAATCCTGGAGCAAGGAATGTTTTGGTGACATCCATAAATGGTAGCGTCGAGTTTTAGCTCGGCTAAATGGGATTCAAAAAAGTCTTGATCGAGATCTAAATGATTTCCTACTGAATTTGGAGGTTCTTTTTATAGAAGAATTATATAATCTCATATGCTTTCAAGTGAACTATGCTAAGACAGAAAAGTCGTATTGGTTGGCTTAAATATGGAGATTGTAATTCCAAATTCTACCAACTTTAAATATGATCGGTCGTCAACAATAGATAGGGCAAGTAGGGGTCGATCCCACAGAGAAGGGTAGCAAACTTATCCAAAGAATAAATCTTCTCAAAAAATTACTTTTAAAACAGAAAAACAGGGGATTAAAATTATCAATTAAAAGAAAGCAATTGACTAAAAACAAAGCAAAATAAATTAAATCTAAATGTATGACAATTTGTAAAGAAAACAATAATTAAAAGGCATACTTCTTCTCCAATTGTATGAATCAATCAAATTAACTATGAATCCTAAATTTAAAAGATGAATTCAATATTTTATTCTTGATGATCCCTAGTCTAGGAAAAACCCAACATGTATATTAGATAAGATTTCCCTTTTGAGGCTTAAAATATCCTTATTATACCTTCGGTGACTGATTTCCTGGTTAGGACTTAAAAATCACCTAAGAAAAATGCATGGAGAACAATTATTTTTCATACATGCTTAATAAATAAAACCAAACACCAAGCAAATAAATCAGTCAGTGGTAAGCTTGTCCCTTGGATGGAGTGGTTAATTCTCATTCAATTGCTACAAATAATCAAACTTGAGTGGTTAATTCTAAGTTTGATCTAGCTATAGATCTATCAACTTATCTCTTTAGCGGCCGCTCTAAATTAATAAGAATCAAGATCATGGAATAAAACAGCGACTCACTTACTATCTATCAAGAACTAACATCAAACTATAAGTGCAGAAATCTCACCATAATCAATTGATTGAATTCACCAAAGGATAAGAAGTATTAGGAATTTAGCTACTAATGGATTTATGAAAATCCATGAGAGGCATAAGAAAACTTACAAGACTAGAAGGGGGCGGAATTTCCTTCTTGAAACCCTAGGGATGCCGCACCTCTCTATGCAAAGAGAGGGTGTCAACGCACCTAGCCTAAAAATTAGAGAAAATAAAAGAAAAGAAATTCTATGTGATGTATGTGAAGGTATGTGATTTGTGTTACATAATGTGGCTATTTATAGTGGACTAATTAGACTTCTCATAGACTTAGGAAAGTATCTAGGACGGTTTAGAGGCTGACTTGGTCTCCAAGTTGGCTTAAAAGTCTTCCTACAGCCGAAATCCTTGTGAAAATAGGACTCTAGAAAATTTTGGATTCGTGTAGAAACTTTGACAGAAATTTCGGGCTTGAAGATGGCAGAATTGGGCTTTGGACTTCAAAGGAAAGTTGTAGATCTCGGAATTAGCTTTCCAACGGCTACTCATGGGCCTAAAACGGACATCTGAACAGAAAGTTATGGCCTTTTTACCGAGACTGCACTGAATCCTAATCCAACTAGGACTAGTTGCGGGAAATTACGGGATTTGGATATTCCCTTGGATATATGCGGCATAAATTGAGATTTTAACTCCAATTGTGTGGGCTTATATGGGCTGAGTATTATCCCATATAAAATATCCAAAATTCCATAGCTTCTGGGTTTCTTCTAGGCTTGTCTTTAATCTTTTGCAATTAAAGCTCCAAATCTCAATTCTTGCTTCTTAAAATAATTCTTCAATGGTCTTCAAATCTTCAAAATATCTTCAATAAATCTCCAAACACGAACTTCGAATCTCCAAATCTTCACTCCAAATTGCTAAGCCCATATTTGAGTAAAAAGTCATCAAAATAGCTCCAAAAAGAGTGAAAAACAACAAGTTTCCACTTTTCTTATCTTCAAGATCTAAAAACACAAATACTTATAAAATAGAGTTAAAATACACATAAAAATAGCAAAAAGCATAGGAAAATAGCTATAAGAATAGGGTTAATTTTAGCTCGACCAAAATATTAAATATATATATATATAACTAATTATTAGCCAAAGCATCGTATATGTTTCATTATTGATGGTCATAGCGAAATAAAGACGGATATTTAACACAGGTTGCTTTATACCTATTTAATTAGCAGCATTGTTTGACAAATGTGATGCAGTCATGTGTCTATTACTTGTTACTTTCCACATTTCGCCAATTGCAGGCATTTGAATATTTCTCAATAATTCCTTTACGAATTAGCAATACTTTAATACTCCAATCTTTTTGCAAAACTTTTAAATCTCGGATATTTGTTAACTTTGAAGTGGAAGACATTTTCTGCCAAAACATATTAAATAAATTATTAATTAGAAAAATATATGAAACCAAACAAAACAAAATCCAATAGAATTTTTAAAAAACTATCTTATTCTTTGATGAGTGATCAAGAAAGTGGCGTGCCCTTAGTTCTTTTACCTTGCGTAGGCTGCGGTCTTGTGAAAGCTGGTAAATCTGTGCGCTTGCTTCTGTTCCTGTACATGTATTAGAGAGAAGATAAACTTTTTAGTGTAATATATATATATATATATATATATATATTTTTTTTAGCGGCTCTTCGTCTGAACTCACTGCCCTAAATCTTAGGGTTGTTCGCTACGTAGCAAATCACCTAGAAAGAATTCAAAAACTATATCTATTAATACATTACAAAACGATATTCTATTCTTTGTTCAATCATAATTTAAGGTGATTACAAGAACCAGAAGCGCTAAATCTTTATTTCGCCCTTTAGTTTCCTCTTTCGGTTGGGGTTTCCACTTCCTGACCTGTGCCGTCCAACTTTTATATCCAATCGTCAATTTCTTTGAGTTGGGAATGGGTTTGGCAAACCTTTTCTTTTCGGGATATCGAGTTTCATAAGGAAATTGCTTCCTAGGAATAGGAAATAGAAAGAAGACGAACAGACTCAGAGTAAAGAAGGCATTACCGGGAAATCGACTTGAGACCAGAAATCCCTTCTAATTAAGCTATCGCCCAAACTATATAATTGATTTCAAGAACTTACTTTAAATTTAATTGGAAAACGTAACGAAACATACCTGGAACGTGACGACAACAATTTTGAACGCAAAAAGCAGATTTTATAAACCACAGCAAATTGAAATAGATGTTAAGTAGTTTGTGAATAGATGGGAAATTGAGATTGTTTTATATAGGTGCAATATTCAAGTCCTAATCCTTGTAGGATAGGGTGCAATTTAAAATTAAAATCCTTTAATAGTGTTGCGCCAAAAATCTCTTGGAAGAGTTTCTGCGAAAACTACTTAATGACAGCATAGGGGCGTGCCAATCAATTTGCTGAAATTGACAAAGAGAAAGGAAACAACAAGATCTGGTGCAAAACGCAGCAAATTAAAAGATCTGGGGTGCGCGTAGCAGCAGATTAAAAGATCTGGGGTGCGCGTAGCAGCAGATTAAAAGATCAGAGCGATTTGTGGGGACTGGATCAAAGTCACACCGGAACATTTAAATCATTGGATCCACAAGAGTAAGACTTCCTAAAAAAGAGCGCTTCAAGAGCTGTGATTGATTGAGATTGAAATTGAGAGAAAAAAGGAATTTGATTTTTATTTCTGAGAGAGAAACATGAGTACAGTGTTTTTATGTCCGTAGACAAGATTGAAACAAGGAAAATGTGAAGAACGAGTAAGAACTCGTGAAGAACAAGAGAAAAAGGCTCGGAGCCTGAGAGAAAATAAGCACAGAGTTTGGTTTTTTGCGCAGAGCAAGTTTGTAGCTGTAGAAGCGTTTTTGAGAGATGTGAATTGTGTCTGAGATCTGGAGTTGAATCCTTTATATAGGGGGCGGCATGGGCTTGAAATCTGGTGGGCTTTACTTGCTGAGGAAGTCGAACTCTTCTGATTGGTCCGAGGAAACTTCCAGGAAGTTGCAGTGAAGTTTCCATCTCTTCTGGTTGTGTAGCAGGTGATAGGAGGGTGAGGAGAGGAGAGGAAGGATGAGTGAGGCGTCCCTCATGGTGATAGGCGACTTCCCTCTCATGGTACCAGGTAACATGAGGTACTAGGTAGCATGAGGTGCTGGATAACATCTGCTGTATCAGGTGTAGTCTCTGTTGCCTTCTATGAGCTGAAATCACTTGATTGGCTAAGAGGTGAACCTGGGTCATGGAACTAAGTACCCTAGCCATGAAACTGCTTATACTTAGCCATATCTAGCTCTTCAAATCATAAAAATATCCTTTAATTAAGAACTATGGCTAAACCAAGGGATAAAGCCACTTTGTCCTTAACTGAAGAAGGTGTAAAAGTTGCAAACGAGCTTGGATTGAGCTCAAACTTCACCATTAGGGCTCGTGTATCAGACATAGACCATGGTAAAAATATTGTCTTGACCCGAGGCTTCCTTCATAGTAAACCGAACTTCTCACCTCAAACTGTCCTTAAATGAAAAACTAGCATAAGTTTTTCTCCTTAAGTCCAATTGAGCTGAAACTTTGCCAAGGGACTTAGACTATCTCCATGAGACTATGGAAAAAATTCCAAGTAAAACCGATCTCCCCTTGATGGTGAACTAGAATTCTCTCCCTGAGTTGTCCTTAAATGAAAAACTAGCATATGTTTTTCATTCTAAGTCCAACGAGGCTAATTTTCCACCAGTAGGCTTAGATTATTACGATGAAGCTATGGGGAAAATTCGAAGTAAAACCAAACTCTCTAGCATAGAGAAGTTGGTTTGACACCCCAAATTGTCATTAACTGAAAACCTTGCATAAGTTTTTCATCTTTAATTCTGTTTGAGATGAAATTTCACCAAGATGACCTACATGTATCAAGGAACATCATAGTAAAACCCCTTGTCAGGGCCACACCCCCTAGCTAGCTCAATTCCTTTGATCTCGCCTTTTTGTCCTTAAATGAACAAAATGCAAATTTGCCTCCCGAGTGCAGCTAGCTGGGCGGCCTAATCACTATGTTAGGGTGATCATATGTGAAGGGTGTGAGGTGTAAAATTTCGTGCCTCCCTTACTTAGGTGAGTGTTTCACTTGCTGACAAACTCTTGCTCTCTACCTCCTCATTGCAAGGGGTGAGAAGACTGCATCCTATGACTAGGGCGGCATTCCCTGGGTATAGGAAAGACTTAGATTATTTTATTCCATGATAATTTCTCCCACCTGCATAGTCAGGTAGCATACAACTCCCTTCCTTAGTCTATGCCTGCACTATGAGGCTGCTGTATCTAAGGAAGCTGCTCCCTTGAGGCCTGTCACACCACATCCCAAAGGCAGGGGCGGCATACTAGGAGAAATTAATAATAATTATTCAAGAATAATTATTATTTATTAATTTAATTATTAATTTTGGCCCTTATTTAATTAATTACAAGATTTTTCCTAATTCTGATAGAATCAGGGTGATGCAGAAACTAAGTTTCATCAAGATTTCTGATTAAATCCTGACCACTCATCTTAATTTACTTTATGCAAAGACCAATTTACCCTCAATTTTAAATTGAGGTATAAACAAATAGTAAGGACTTGGAATTAATTTAATTGTTGTCATGGTGTTTGGAGAATACAAGGTTCACTTGCTGTGTCGAGAGCAATTGGTGATAAACATCTTAAACAATGGGTAATTTCAGAACCAGAGACAAAAAGGTTGAAAATTCAACCTGAGTGTGAGTTCTTGATTCTGGCTTCAGATGGTCTTTGGGATATTAAGGTATAGTTTTTGACCAAATTTGTTCATATAATTGCCTTTTGATCCTTTTCTTTAGTTATTAATGATGTCAGACTGCTTCTTGGTTTATTAATTTGTCTTTCAGGTTACAGACCAAGAGGCAATAGATTTAGTTCGGCCTTATTGCATAGGTGTTGATAAGCCTGAGCCTTTTTCTACTTGCAAAAAGCTAGCTGAATTGTCATCATGGAGAGGCTCTTTTGATGATATTAGTGTGATGATAATTCAATTAGAACGTTTTGTTCCTAGATTTATTTATGGTATAAATAATAATGGAATAATTAAAATGTTTTTTAGTAATGGAAATTTAGAAATATATTTTTTTTAAAAAGGGTACAATTGGAAATATATTTTAAAAATAAGGGTACAAACGAAAAACATAAAAGTTTCCCCTTATTCGTACTTTTATATATAGTACTAGTTTTACCTTTCACGCAACGTGTTTAAATAAAATATTCATATGAAATTATGATAACTTCTCTATTAAATTATGATAATTACACTATTTTTTATGATCCCATTATGAAATTTTGATAACCTTCCTATGAAATTTTAATAACGATATTATGGAATTTCGAGAACCTTTTTATAATTTTTTTTTAACATTCTTATGAAATTTTGTTAACCTCCCTAGGGAATTTTGAAGACCTCAATATGAAATTTTGATAACTTCCCAATGAAATTTTGATAACCAACACTATGAGATGTTGATAACCTCCATATAATATAGTGATGACCACGTTATGAAAATTTAAAAATCTCCATATGAATTGTTAGTAATCACACTTGAAATTTTGATAATCACACTATGAAATTGTGATAACCTCGCTATGAAATTTTGATGAATCTTCCTATAACATTTTGATAAACCTCCCTATAAAATTTTGATAACTTTCTTATAAAATCTTGATAACTACAAATTTTGATAACCTCCCTATGATTTTTTAATAACCTCATTATGAAATTTTGTTAATCTCCCCATGAAATTTTGATCTACATACTATGAAATTTTGATAACCCTCTTATGAAATTTTGAAAACTAAACTATGAAATTTTGATATCCTCCCTGAAATTATAATTACTCCATAATAAAAGTTTAATAACCTTCCTAATTTGGTAACCATACAATGAAATTGTGATAACCTCCCCAGAAATACCACTATGAAAGTTTGATAACCTCTTTATGAAATTTTGATAACCTCTTTATAAAATTTTGTTGATCCCTTTATGAAATTCTGATAATCACATTATGTAATTTTGATAACCTCACTTTGAAATTTTGATAACAACACTATGAAATTTTGATAATCTTTCTATAAATTTTGATAATCCGATCTCTATGAAATTTCGATAATCACTCTATGAGATTTGATAACCTTCTATCAAATTTTCGTACTCCTTATGAAATTGAGACTTTTATAACCTTCATATGAAATTTTGATAACCACACTATAAAATTTTGATAACCTCCCCATGAAATATTAGTAACCTCCTAATGAAATTTTGTTAACCACACTGTGAAATTCTTATAACCTCGCTATGACATTTTGATAATGGTCTAATGTCCAAATTGGGTCTAAACCTTTTCTAACTTGCTCAATTTGAGGCTAAACCTTTAAGCAGTACCATGTCTAAACATTAGCAAATTGAACCAAATAATAATGACAATTTAGAAATATATTTGAAAAAAATGGTACAATAGGAAAACGTAAAGTTAACGTAAAGTTTCCCCTTATTTGTACTTTTATATATAGTATATAATTATAAAGTCATGACCTAATAAGATATAGGATCTGAATATTCAAACTAATTGCTAACCAAAACGGACCAAAAAAAGGCCCTATAGGAATGAGAAATTGGACCATCTAAAGCAAAGACCCATTGCACATTTGCTTCAGATTATCTAAGCCCAAATAGGACGTTGGAGACAAAGACAAAGCAAAATTAAATACAACGATTAGAAACAAAGACAAAAGGCCAAATTAAATAGGACGTTGGAAACAAAAAGACAAATAGACTTTCTTATAATTTAATATACGTATTAATATAATTAATAATGGAATAATTTATGATTAAAAAATAATGGAATAATTAAAATATTATTTAGTAATGGCAATTTAGAAATATGTTTTAATAAAAGGTTACAATTGGAAATATGTTTTAAAAATAAGGGTACAATCGGAAAACATAAAATTTCCCCTTATTCGTACTTTTATATATAGTATAGATATAGATATTTGTTTAAGAAAAGTAGTTATTTTGCTAAATTTGTACAAAATTTAATTACATTACTTTACCAAATTACCTTACATTTAATTGATATGGATGAGTCTTGTTTTTTTTGAGATAATAATAATCATTTTCATTTCTTGAAGAGATTAGGATTACAAACGCACAGGAAGACCCGTACACCGCTACATGATTAGCTATATTACCGAAACGCTAATCTATGAGCCAACAAACCCCTTCCCAACAAACAAACCCAGTGAATTCTCATTATAATTCAAATAAATCTCTATGCCCAAACATCTAAATGAGAATTCAACTCAAACTAGAAACTCTACCATAAATAAACTAACTCACATTCCGTGAAAGTTGAACCTAAGACCTCATGATCTAGGTAGGTTAGAACTAAAAGTTCAGTACTCTATCATCAAGCCAAATGCCTGATGAGTTTTGTTAACTAGTATATTTAATGGGTTGTGTGATTACAAAGTAGGACAAATATGTCATTTTTAATATAATTTAATAATTAAAAAGGAATAAGGGGTTTGGAGAATTAAATAAGAACGAGCGAGTACTATATCTTGAAAATATATACAATATTTTTTTTTCAACAAAATTGTAACCAAGTGGATCAATTACTTACTTTGTCTTAAAAATCCAAAGCTGGAAAAATCTAACATGGGAAAATTGATCAGTGT
>AWWV01010176.1:0-22993 GCA_001974805.1 Corchorus capsularis
GTGCATTAACATTCGTCTTTTGCCGAGATGAGGGACCTTTCGGATAAATGTACTCGGGTATGAATTTCTGGGAAATCCTTCTAGACCGGTTTATTCCATAAATACCCCCATAATGCGTGGGAAGGATTTATGGAGTTGACTTTGGGTAGACTTGTGTTAATGCATGTAAGTAAGATCAATCTTCCATGCACTTTAATTGTCATTCATGAGAGTTAGCTAAGTAAGAATCAGTAAACAGTAGTTGTTTTACAATGACGGGTGGGCCCTAAATAAATGTACTCGGGTACGAATTTTTGGTCCTCGCTCCGAGATTGAATTATCTCCGAGATACCCCCATAATGCGTGGGAAGGGTCTCGGGTTAATTTCAAGTACACTGATGTTTACTGATTAAAATAAAATTCACTAATTCATGCATCATTCGTATTCATTCATCCGAAAATAAGATAAAAGCAACCGTTTTTATTTAGACCCACTAGATCTTAGTTTAGATTAGAGGTACCGTCATTTGACGGGCATTTGGGGGTGTTGATCCTTCCCCAAATGTAACAGACTCCCGAACCTAGATTTAGGTTGGAAGACCGGACTTTAAGTTTAGTGGGTCCAAGGCCGAGCTTTGGATTTAACTAGGCTTAGGAGATCATTAGGTGGCTAATCACACCTTAGAAAAAAAAAGATTAGTGGCGACTCCTCTTTTTCCAAGTCGTTTCGGCAGGGTTCCCCGGACCCGAACGTTTCGACAATATATATTATAAAATATCAAATGAGATATACAAGCAAAACCTTATTTCTAGCACTATTGAAACAGAAAAGTAACCTGATCTTCTTCAAGCGCTCCAAGTCATCCCTCAACTTCATGTCAAGAGCCTTGGACACAACCTGGGAGTACTTTCTGTCCTTATAATCCTTCTGTCTGTTCAAAAACCAGTCTGGGATTTTAAACTGCCTAGGGTTAGCAACAATGGTCATGAGGTTGTCCAGCTCCTGGGCAGACAACTCACCAGCTCTGTAACAACAAACCAGAAGATCAAATAAAATCTCCACAATATAACACCACAAGCACAAGCACATAGCTTACTATACACATATTTCAAACTTTAGCCTATCAAACAACCTAAGTATATCAAGACTCAAAATTTTCCTCGGCAAATAAATCTAATCCCAAATCTATGTGCTTTTCTGACAGAAATTCCAAAAAGCATAATATATCCTCGATTAAATTTGAGAAAACATCCCAGTTATCCACAATAAGCCATCGACATAAGATACTAAAGAACAAGGCAGAAACCAGAAGCAAAACAGACCTTTTGTTCATGTCAACATCAGCCTTCTTGCAGACAATGTTAGCGAAACGCCTGCCAATACCCTTGATGGAGGTCAAGGCGAACATAATCCTCTGCTTGCCATCGACGTTGGTGTTGAGCACACGCAAAATGTGCTGAAAATCTTCGTTCGCCACCAAAGACTACAACGAGAAATCAAAGCACATGTACGTCAAAACAAAATAAAAGAAGCAAAATTCAGCTGATAATAAACAGATGTAAAACTTATTACCATTTTCGGAGATCTGAGAGGGGAGTTGATTTGGAGGCACGATGCTTATGAAGAAGTAAAGCCAGAAGATGGAAAAAAAACCTAGGTTTTGTTCATTTTATAAGGCCAGGTAGGGTTTTTCAGCCTATGAAAAGACAAATCTACCCTCCCTCAATAGTACTAGACTACTAGTATTCTTGACCTTGATCAGCAAACGAAAAGCCCAAATTTTGGGCCTAAGCTGGTCTTTGTGGGTTGGTAACTCCCATTATGTTTGTATTGGATTTCAATGAAAAATTAATGGTAAAATTGGGCCATGCCCACCGAAAAGGTTTTGATTTAACTTTTTTTTCCCATTCATTGCACTCAAAATTAAATTGCTTTAATCAGGTTGGATCAAGTGGTAAGTGGTTTGTTGCAACTTAGGTAGATGGTTCTAGACCTTGCATAGGCAGCCACCCCTATTGGTATCAAATAATTACCCATTTTAGAAAGGGTTATTATATGTGGCCAAAAAAAAAAGAGAAAGGGTTATTATATTGTTACTATACAATACATTGTCATTGTAAATTTTGTACTTCACAAGGCGGGTTAAGGAATTGACATATACCCATTTTCTGAATTAATTTTGTTTTTAAAATTCAAAAATATTCTTTGAACCCCGCAATTTTCTGAATTAATTTTATTTTTAAAATTCAAAAATATTCTCTAAACCCCGCATGTGTAGTTTGCTAAACTCCATTAACAGTATATTATATAATTTTCCTTTTAAAAATTTCAAAATTTTACAATATTCACACACATATATGCACAATAAGCTTTGTAAGTGCATAAATGATAACTTTGAGTTCATGCACTCCTTTAGGTGTCGTTTAAGAGCCAAATACTAACATGATCATGAATTCATTTATTTACCCACAACAAAATCATCTACTTCACATGACTGGGATCTACAAAAATGGTAGGACATTTCATATGATCCGTTTTATCTATATATCCTAAATATATTATTATTATTATTATTATTATTATTATTATTATTTTTTAACCACGTGAAATTACTAAACGTTACTTCTAACTTTTAACCTGGTGCGACCTTATCGTCCCATTTTAGTCTTTTTTCATATGACTAATTACTAAAAAGTCCTACTAATCCTAAGAGGGTTGTTTACAATTCATTGGATTTATATGTAATTTTAGAAGGGTCTGTCATCATGAATGCACAATAATAACAAAGGAAAACATTAAAACCAAGAACTTAAGCTAAAGCCAATGAATTATAAACAAACATCTTAGGATTAGTAGGATTTTTTAGTAATTAGCCATGTGAGAAAAGACTAAAACAGGGCGATAAGGTAGCACGGATTAAAAGCAAATCCACCAGGTAATAGCAGCAAGCAAGGTAAAAGTACCCCGGAGGTCCCTATACTATACGAAATGTTGATTTTGGTCCCTGTACTTTTTTTTCTACAAATTCGTCCCTTTACTATCATAACTTGTCACTCGAGGTCCCTCACGTTAGTGAGTCGTGACAGACCCGTCAAACGTGCTGACATGGCACTAACGGTGTGAAATTTGATGACGTGACAGATGACGTGGTATAAAAATTAAATATTTTTTATTTTAATATATTTTCTTTTATTGAAGTTTTATTTTTGTTTAAAAAAAAAGAAATCTGATTTTTTTTCAACAAACACTAAAAGATATTTCTCACTTCGTTAAAAGATCAAACACCTCAATTTTATGAACAAAGGAAGAACATTTTGAATGTTCTAACTCCAAAACCCACTTGCATTGGAGAAGTGAATCCAGATTTTTTATAAGCTTTAGCATAAGTTGTGAAATCTTCATCGTTTATATCAGTTTAAAATGGATTTTGCCTCCATTTTGGGCAAGCCTACAAGCTCCACAGCTTGCCCTGCAGCCCCAGACATAACAATAACAACAACAATGAAGGTCAAAAGGAAGGAAACAATGGAGTCAAAATTCCAAAGAAGCAGGCTTCTTACATCAAGGAAAAAGAGAAATCGAGATATATTCAAAGCTTTTCTATAATGGGTGTCGATTTGATTTAATTTTTTTTTTATCAATTATTAATCATACTATAAAACAAGAATTGAAAGATAGAAAACGGGCGTTTCGAGTAAGAAAATAGCGGCTGAAAATAGAAGGAAAAGTAAAGAAGAGAGAGAAGCGCGTATGAGTTATATGACATACAAATTGGAAAAATACACGTGCTAGATTATTGAAGGTGGAAGATCGGTGTGGTTACGGATATAATGGGATAATAACACGTTTTCGGCCCCAAAGCTCTAGACTTTCCATTTTCCATTTCCTGGGCTTTCTTTGGGAGCCATAGAAACATAGATTGAAAACTTTTTGGGTTGCTTTTTGCTCTTTTTGCTTTTAACTTTGTAATTTCAAGGAAGAAGATGATGGCAAGAGCTTACCAGAATAACCAAGATATTACTTAAAAAACATTTTTGAAAATCAGATTTCACAACTTATGAGCTTATAAAAAATCTGGATTCACTTCTCCAAGTGGGTTTTGGAGTTAGAACATTTAAAATGTTCTTCCTTTGTTCATAAAATTGAGGTGTTTGATCTTTTAATGAAAAAAGAGAAATATCTTTTGGTGTTTGTTGAAAAAAAAAATTCAGATTTCTTTTTTTTTTTAAACAAAAATAAAATTTCAATAAAAGAAAATATATTAAAATAAAAAAATATTTAATTTTTATACCACATCATCTAATTTCACATCATTAGTGCCATGTCAGCACGTTTGACGGGTTTGTCAGGCTCACTAACGTGAGGGACCTCGGATGATAGGTTCTGATAGTAGAGGGACGAATTTGTAGAAAAAAAAAGTACAGAGACCAAAATCAATATTTCGTATAATACAGGGACCTCCGGGGTACGTTTACCCAGCAAGCAATCAGGCTAGTAAAGGAAAGTAAGCCACAACTCCAAGCTTTATATTTTCAATTTCAGTGTTTATGTTATTTACTTTTTAAATTATAGTAAATGTTTATGAATTTTGTCTTTCCAATTTATGTAACTTTAAAGCGGTTTTTTTAGCAAAAATGTCTATGCCTTTACAACAATGTACTTACTAGAATTATTCAATAGACTTCCTCTTTACATTTTACTCAATGTAAAGCATAGCTCATATCAATCAATTTATTACATTAAAAATTTGCTACTCAACTTTTCCTAATCCTTTACATTATCAAAGTGTTGCTACTCCTTAATAACACCAAACTACTCGACGAGTCAGCGTGAGCTATCCCTCTCGTTATTATTATTATTATTATTATTATTATTATTATTATTATTTGCAAATTCTATTTTTCACCTCCCGACGGGTGAGGTATTGGTGAAAATTAAATATCTAATAATGCTTCTCGAGAGATTGAAGAGGTTTAATGAGGTAATATGAAATGGATAAATAAAGAAGGCAACATTAGACTTTTCAAAGTTAATTTTACATGGTGATAGCGGCTCGGGTTTAATTCCAACGGGAGTCTTGGGATATAATGATTCGATTTCGGTGTTGGTTTCTATTCAAAATCGGAACCTTTGTTAAAACAAGTCATACGCTATCGAAACTCTAACTCAGTCTCAGATACAGACTGAGCAGGTGACAAAGGTGATAGATTATCTACCTCTGCAAAACTGAGAGATCGATCCAAAAATGATTACCATTTTCAGCGGTGAGGAGATTTGGAGGAAGTGGAGGATTTGGAGGCGCGACACTCTGGGTTATGAAGAAGCTAAAGACAACAGATGAAAAAACCTAGGTTTTGTTCATTTTAAGCCTCTTAGTTTTAGAAAGACAAATCTACCCTCCTTCAATAATAATACTAGTATTCGAACGAAGAGCCTAAATATTGGGCTGAAGTTGGTCTTTTATGGGCCGGTAACTCCATTCTATTTTATTGGATTTAAATTAAAAAATTAATGGTCAGATTGGGCCATACCCACGTCCACCTTTGGTCAACCAATCCTAATATTTGACCATTATTTATAAAAAAAATATGTAAAATTTAATTTTGAAAAAATATGTGTTGAGAAGTTTATAATTCAAAGATTATAAGTATTATTTTTAAAATTTATTTTACTTTATATATTTTTTATAAATAGTGGTCAAATATTGGTTCGGGAAGGAGTTGAGGTTGATTAACTGAAGAAGTTATCTCATTAAGTTTGTCTTCGAAAGTTTCTGTTTCGACCCCTAGGAAGGTCGAGTTCGACCCCTTCAGGGGTTGAGACAAGAGATTTTTCTGCCCAGTTCGACCTTCCTCAGGGTCCAGTTCGACCCTTTTTGAGGTTGAAACAGATTTTGTTTTCTCTCTTTTTTCAGCTTCATTCTCACCTTGGTTCACTTCCCATGGTTCATTTTCTTCTTCCTCAAGGGTATTGAGGTAAACTTCAACCCTTCCTAAGGAATCAACAAGTTGTCCCACTTGATTTCCCAGATCTTCTATTTCTTGTTCATGTATTGATAATTTTTGTTTAATTAACGATTGTCCTTTAGCAAGTAAGGATGTTCCCTCAACAAGCTTTTCCATGAAAGCCACCAAGTGTGTAGGAATCTGTTGTTCCTCCAATGGGTGATAACTTGCATATGGCTCATAGCACGAACTAAGAAAATGTTGATCTCCATGCTGCTCATATGGTGGATAATCTTCATAACCTTAATTGTAAGAATATGGTTGTAATAAGGGTCATAGTAAGAAAATCCATCATAAGCGCTAAATTGTTCCATAATAATGAAAATATAAATTAAGTTCAAGGAATGAGGAAACCAAATTGATCCAGTAATTCTTCAACACTTGAATGGAGGGGTGACTTGTAAAGCAGTACTTGATGCCTAAACCTGCAAAATTAACAAAAACACACAAAAAAACAAAAACAAAAACAGAATACGAAATAAAACAAAACTAAAGGAAAGTAACAAAACAAATGAGTTTTCCGGCAACGGCGTCAAAATTTGATGTGTGTCGTATTCCACCAAAGATAAAAATCATACAAAACCTATAGACAGGGTAAGTACGAGTTGATCCCACAGAGAACTATTGTTTTAATTATTTTTCTAAAATTGTGAATTAAACTAAATTGGGGGGTTTTATATGAATAAATTGATTAATCTAAATTAAACACAAATTAAACTAGTGAAATTAAAGTAACATTAAATAAATATTCCAATTTCAAGACAATCGCACTCTTGGGTTAAAAGGATTTGATTCTTGGCATCAATTGATATCTAACTTGACAAATAGATGGCCTAGATTAACGTCATTGACCATTAATCCCTAGACTAAATCCTAACAGGTGTACTAACCTAGTTCCAAGCGTCTACCAGATTCAAGTAACCCATTGCTTTAAGAACTAGAAAGATCTTAGCCAACAATAGACAATGCTCACTAATATAGGCAACATTCAATCCATATTCAAGATTCTCTTAGAGGGTTACTCTAAGTTGTTACTTGGGATTTGATTACCTACGATTGCATATAGGAATCTCATCTAACAATAGAAATCATACATAATTAAATAGATGGTCATTCTACATAATCAAACATGAAATCATTCAAATAATTTAGAGAAAATTAAAATATTTACAAGATAGATGAATAAGCGCAAATCCTCACAAATCAAATACCCAAGAGATTGAAAGTCTCAAAATTAATTAACTAGTCTCAAAATTAATTAACTAGAATAGATTACAAAAGAATCAAGAAGGAAGAAAATCTCCATTCTTTCGTTTTCAGGAAAAGTGGCGTTTTCAAGCCAAACAAAATTTTGGAATTAAAAATTATCTAAGGCATTCGGCTGCCTCCAATTATATACCTTATTTTTAGGTTTTGGCAAATTTTACGATTTTGCCACAAAATAAAATCCTAAAAACAATAATTGTAAATAGCATGGGTAATTACATTTTTCCCATGGCCCAATTACATGTCCAGCTGGAATTAAATTTCAGCCCAAAAGAGTTGTGTCCAACGTGCCTTCTAAATTCTATCTTGATTTCACAGGCATGTTTCGATCCTGTGAAAGGTCGAAACAGGAGAATTTCTAGCTTGATTTCGACTCGCTCCAGGTTGAAACAGAATTTTTCCAACTTGTTCTAAATAGAATCAATTTAGCTCTTTTTGCCTTGAAACACTCCAATATGTACTTAAAACATAAATATGAATAAATTAAACATCAAGTACATAGAAATAGACACATAATCAAATAAAATTAACATTTAAAACATAAGAAAATATGTGCCCAACAGGGTTTAATTCCAACTTTGGAATTTTTAGATATAATAATTCATTTTCGGTGTTGGTTTTTATTCAAAATGGGAACTAAGTTAAAACGAGTCCTACCACTTGTACCCTACCGGTACCTGTTACGGTGTTACCCATCTGCATCCCTACTTCTTTTTCAATTTCAAGTTGCGTACTCTTTCCTGTATGCTTTCCACAATGCATCAAGGTATTTTGAATAATCAAAATCACGTCCAAAGTCCAAATATTTTCCTAGCCTAACACCAGCAGCTTGCCTTGAAATCTTCCATATCCCGCGGCAAGAAGTTTGTGGCATTGGAATAGCGAAAGCGTTGCCATGATCGGCATTAGTGCAACTGGCAGTAATCGGTACAAACCACAATTAAATCTTCCATTAGAAATCGATTTAAACTTCTTTTGAGCTCTTGAAAGAAGAAAAATCAGAAAGTCGCTGTACTTGAGAAATTCTTGAGCAAAAAAATTATGAGAAAATAAAACACAAAAATTTTCTTATATACTAGTCGTCGAATCCTAATTTTGGGTAGGAAATTCAATTCAACTTCAATTCAATTAAGGCAAGTGGACCATAATTCTATAAACACTCTGAGTCTGGCCTCATTCTTCTTGAAAATATGTTGACGACACCTTTATGACAAAAAGTAATCCTGTGGGAAATTCTCTCTCATTGGGCAGACCTACTTAAAAGGTTGATATGGTATAAGAAACATAGGCACACTCAAATTGAATGTTTTTCAAATGTAGATTGGGCAAGGTTCGAAATGGACAAGAGATCGACCACATGTTATTGTGTCTGGTTCCATGAAAAAACAAGAAGCAAAAATGCGGTGTCCCGATCCAGTGCAGAATCAAAGTGTAGAGTTATGGCAGTCTAACTGAAATAATGTGGATATATTAATATTAGCATTTGACTGCATTTAGCATTAAGGTTGCTTTGCTAGCAAGACTATGGTGTGATAACAAAGCTGCAGTTTTGAAACAAGCTGTGCATTATTAACATCTAGGAAATATATTGCCTTATATAAGTTGACTAGGCTTTGATTATAGGAGATACTAGGAAAACTTGATTATAACCTAGACGCAATAACCCGGTAGAGAGAGGAACCTGAACATAAAATGAACCTCATATTATGATAGTACAACTATACAAATAGTTCGACAGGAAGCAATATATTCAAAGCACTAAATGCAGAAAGAAACTGAAATTACCCAACTAAATTGAAACTAAGCAGAACCTTTACGAGTTATCACTTCATGATGATCGAATAACTGTCTAAAGTTAACTCAAAATTACATAAAGTAATCCAACCAACAAATCGAAACCTTGTGGCCTATATATCATACAAAGCTAGCTTAAACGCAAAGTAAGATTAGACACATGAAAACCCTCAGGGAGGCAGTTTAGCATAATACCATCCTTGCTTGAAGAATTTCATGACATTCAGAGGCTTCATTCGTAGGACAATTTGAAGAGTCTTCAAGCCACTTGAAAAAGTCTATTCCTCTTTGTAGTCTGGTTTGAAAAGATAAGAAGATATTTATACTGAAAATCTGACAGTTAAATTGATGTTATTATATGGAAATATTACAGCCTAATTCTTTGGCAGCGGTGTCGAGATATTGTATAGGCATTCCTCTTGAAAGTTGACTATGAGCTTCCCATGTTAAGCACTTTTCAATATCTGTGTGCCAGTCAATGACGCCTATACTAAAGTACTGATAAGAGGGACCGTGGATGCCATTTATTTCCACCTGCTTGGAACTAGATTTAATTGAACCTGTATGCATAATATTGCGTAGGACTGATATGCTGAGAGCACGAACATGTGCACTTGGATGAGAAAGACATCGAGTTGTAGCCGGTAGCCGACACTGCATAAATTGACAGATATTGCATCAGCGGAAAGAAGAAAAAACTTTTCCTTCTATTTTGCTCCATTCTACTCGATGTTAATGGACAATAGTATTTCACTTAACAGCTAGACAGCATCTTTTGAATTTAAGAGATTTTATCAAATTTACCATGCCAATATGGGGCATTTGCTCACCTTTAGCAGATTTGAAAGTCCATCTGCAACTGCCACTCCAGATTCTCCCCACTCCAGCACTGGCTCAACTGCTCTAGCTGTTGCTTCCAGAAGCTGCCAAATTTAGATAAGAACTTGAGACATTAACAAAGCTTTGAGATAAAACGGAATTTATTTGACGTCAAAAACTACAAGCCTTCAATTAAAACTACATAGTCATTGGCAAGTGACTGTTTATACGAACGAGACAATGATTTAGACAGACCTCCAGTTGAGGTAAAGTGCAAGCTTCCCCATCAACAAGCATCCCATCTGTGGCCCGCAGAAGTAGATCCGAGGCACTTGCAACAATTACCAATGATTCTGCGGTATCATGATTTCTCATTAGTTCCACTATCAGCTTTACGATCCGCTGGTTGATTCTCCACATCTTCTGACCTTGATCATCATCTTTAGCAATCCATGGCTGCAATTCCCTCTCCGCCTGACAAGAATGCAAGGCGATAAAAGTGACCCAACAAATACAGAAAATAAAGTTAAAAGAAAAAAAGAAAGAAAAACTAGCAAATAAGGCAATTTATGGCTGCTGATTTGAACACCATCCAGATGACACTTTTTCCTGCCATGTAAATACCCTAATGACGATTTGGTGTCACCTTTCACTAAACATATGGTGTTCAAGTCAACAGCTATAAATAAAGCAGGCAAATTTTCTTTTTAATTTTTGACTATATATACAAGATGAACAAACTTTGGACCTGAAGAACAACTGCTGTAGCCGCTTTTGCCGGTGATGCTGCAACGACATTGCACAATGCATCAACAACCTAATTCCATACAAGTAACTGAGTAAGTTAGCCAGAGAAATGCATTCTCATGAAATAATAGTTATGAATACATAAATGAACCATTGTGCAAACAGATGTACTGTGTTAACTGTTCTACTCTTATGCACTCTTTGATTAGTCACAGTTAGTAAAATTTACTTATTTGCATTACAGAACATACCCAATACACACAAGCATCGCAACTTTCATTTTCCATTTAGAAATAAGAAAACCACAAGAAAGAAGCATTCATGTTCAAAGAAGACTAGAAAAAATACTGATTGAAACAAGACTTTGCTTCTCTACTGTTTCAATTGATGTGTAGTTTTTAGCCTGTACTATTTTTTGAAAATGATGTCAACATATGGTTTTAGTATGAACATGTAATCTAGAAATTTAGGTTGTTTCTAATTTGGGTGATAGTAATATGATAATTAGATTTTTAAAAAAAATATTATTACTGCATGAACCATATCAGATCACCTGTCTCCATCCCTGCTGGGCAGATGTACTTTCGGCACTAGGTTGCGTCTCAGGGGCTGCAATCAGCTTGTGCCACAATAGTGAAACAACCGAGAAACATAGTTCTTGTTTCTCAACAAGAACAGACCTGAGAAGAATTTGGGCACTGCAGTTGAATCCTATGTGCCTGTCCATTGTGAGGAAATTGGCCAAATCTGAGGCATCTAATGGGAAATTTGCTATACCTTTTCCCAAAGAATTTCCTGAGCCTTCATCTGATGCTATCACTCTCTCACATCTGAGATTATTGTCTGAATGAGTTGAATCTTCACATTCTGAAGCAGATGACTGCGCTGGATCAAAGCAAATGGTATTTGTACGTTTGTTTTGTTTCCTGCCATCTAAGCAAACAGGGGAATCCTTCCGTATAGGTGCATGTATTAATTGTGCTTCTAATGGTTCAGCCTTGTTGACAATGGATGCAACAGCCTTGCTGTGAATATCAATGAGATTATATAATGATGATGCCCTGGCATAAATTTCATTGTCCCACTTGCATCGCATAAGGACAGAGAGTGCATGCATGCAAGCCTTTGACCGTCTAAATAATTCAGAAACATGAGCAGCAACCATAGCTGCAGCAACTATTTCATTTGAACTGTAACTCCATGACGTGCCAACAGAAGATGGCTTCAAAGAAAAAAGTGCCTCTAGAATTGCTAAGATTCTGTGAGTATGATGTATAGCTGAGTTAATACTTTGTCCATACTCAATAGAAGACCCATTTACTTTTGGGGGCTTGGTTATTGCTTGAACATCTTTAGCAGTTGAATGGTTACTTCCTCTTGTGACCAAAGGGAACAACTGAAGCTCACATGCAAGTGCACAGACAGCAGCCAACACATATGAATCAAATGCAGCAACAGGCCCTTGTTTTTTTGTTTTTCTAGGCTTTAGGTCTCTCGGCTTTTCAAATGGTGCCTGTGATTCCTCAGTGCCCTCGTCGGGAGGATAACTTTCTTCACCCCTTGGTCTCTTACTTCCACTGAACTGAGCTTCATGGCTAACACACACAGTTAAGACAACGAAAAGTAGGCGTGAAGCAAGCTCTACAGAAGCACATGATTCTAAAAAGAGGGAATGGACCATTGTACGAAGCTCTGCCACAGCAAGGTTCTTGGAAGCAGAACCTATGCTGTATCTTGTTTTTCTGGTTTGCTCCCTGGAGGATTCAGGTGGAAAAGTTCTCTGGAGAATTGCTTCAACAGTGGCCACAAATATTTTCATTAGACATGCTTCAGAAGGGCTTCCACGTGGAAGGTATTCCAGTACCTTAAGAAGAGGTATGTATAGGTTCCATGATAGTATAGGAGGCTGCAATGGAGTTGCAACAATAATTTCTGGAAGATCAACAGCAGAAGAGCTCAATGGAATCAGGCCATAAGCAGCCTCCCATATAGTACATATTCTCCATTCTACCTCAGGTCCATGAGCACAAAGCATTGATGCAATTCCTTGCGCAGTAGCTTCAATAGTTGCTTCAGCTGCAGGCACCTCTATCTGATGAACAGTAATTTCAAGATCTTTTAGTACTTGTCAATATGCACAGTTGTATAGACACATGCATTATGCATATGAACATCTTCTCAGCAAATGAACACATTGAGCTAAAGAATGGAAGACAGTGTGCAAATTTTGAACTTGGTCACTAGTACCTGCTTTCTGTAGCAAGAAATATAACCACTGGATTCATGTTGAACTTCCACTCCCTCAACTTGCCTCAGTGGAGGAAAAAGCAGTGCAGGCTGTGATAGTACGCGAAAAAGTAAAGCTGCAGCAGCATCAGCAGCAATACCTGCTCTCATAGACATTGCAGTCCCAATCGCTCGCAAAAAATGCAAATGCATCCAGTTCCGAGGGAGCTACACAGCCATAAAAGCAATTTGCTAAGACAGATGGAAGGGAGAGATAGCTTAAAGGATGATCATATAGATATTCAAAAGCTTAATATTCTGTTAATATTCTGTTATCCACAACAGCCTATAATTACTGTTTGCTAAATTGCATTAGAAGCTAGCTAGTTATTAACTATTAAGTAGGAAAAGAAATCTGCCAAGATCCATCTTCTTCACTTTGAAGATCATGTGATCAACAGCCAGCAACCAGCAGCCAGTCATTGACAAGAGAATGGATTATTAGATTACATCTCGAATAAATTAAGGAAAGAATGGGTTAAACGAGTCATTAGTGATTAGACTACATGGGAATAGATTAATTAGTTTTAAACAATCTTTTGAGGTAATTACTATCATTATTATCATATATATATTAAAGTTAAATCTTATTTTATATATAGAATTTTTGTGTGTGTGCCTTACTTTGCTCAGGTGAGCACTTCTTTTTCACCTTGTGCCTTCGGTGACATAAGGGTCCTAGCGCCTTATGCCCTTGACGACATTGCCATTAAGGAACTCCAAATGAGTGCATAGGCTTTTACACCTTGCTTTCCTGACATCCTGAAAATTGTTTTCACCACATTGATTGACAGTATTCACCTAAAAGTCTTCAAGTTAAATTGATTATGAATAAGTGTTATAGGAACAAGACGGCTTTCACGGCGGTTAATTGGTGCTATACCATGTTGGCCTAAGTTTTG
The DNA here is from genome assembly GCA_001974805.1 of Corchorus capsularis. NCBI lineage: Eukaryota > Viridiplantae > Streptophyta > Magnoliopsida > Malvales > Malvaceae > Corchorus > Corchorus capsularis. The sequence continues at coordinate 13,800 of AWWV01010176.1, forward strand.
TGCAGCATTATATTGAGGATCACCTCTCCATCTATTGTGACCTGTTTTTTAAGTTAAAAACTATCAATGTTTTACACCTTTATTTTGACTTCATTAGATAGTTATGTAAGCACCTTGAATGATACCTTATAAATAACAAACGCACAGAACTGCTCCCTGCATCTAGAAATACCTATTCAACACGTTTTCAATGGCTGGGTCAGTCAAAACAGACTTTAAACTAAGCAGTCCAGACCAGAAGCTCAGAGCTTTTCCCTAAACGTTAGTACCCCTAATTACCTCATAAATACCAGTAGCAACCTTTCAGAAAAGGTACTGATTAAATTCTTTAGGGTCTTTTGATTATTGCTGTCACAATAATCGTGACTTCATCTTCTTATCTAACAATCTAGCAACCATCAATGCCTCAGACCTGAGGCCTTCATTAATTTTCCAAGCCAGTTTGAAAGCATAAAATGACAATTTTCCCTTGCCAAGCATACTTAACATGTGATCTAAGCCACTTTTAAATTTTCATTTATTTTTTCCTTTTCTGGCGGAGTTTGAAGAAAGAACTTTTTCCAAAAGCAGGCTCAGCAAGGCTCTCTAATCAGCTCTCTTCACATTTGACTATCTTCATTCACCTTTTCCTACCTTCACTCTAAGTATCAATTTGGGCAATCAAAGATGGTAAGAAAGCACCAGGGAAGCATGGAATTGCAAATAAATTCATAGGACTTATAATAGAAACTACATTCCATCAAAATCCAATGGCAGAAAAACCAAGAAATGGTAGTGGTCTAGCAGAGACTTCAGTATCGTAATCGTATTGCTGCTCTATGTGACAACAAAATCATGATTCAACAGTTTCATGCTTAAATTCGAACTTAAAATTTTTTTAAGGGGCCTTGAGAAATTGATTTTTTTTTTGGCCAGTCCTTGAGAAATTGATTGACATTTGATAATCACAATTAAGAACTGGACTACACTGATTCACACTGGAGGGCAATTATTCCAATAACTGATTGATTTTTGGAAATGTCACGTTAGAGCTAAAACAGATCTTTGTAAACCACTAGGCTTAGAACTCATTTTTTCCTAAGTCAATCATTCTGAAATGTTACACATAAATGGAGATGCAATTTTCCCTTCATTATTCCATGGCTGGTATAGCAAAATTGGGTGACCCTCCCCATCCCAACCTCACCCCCCTCCCCCCAAAAAAAATTTGTTTTCTTAAGGGAAGACTTGATTCTGAATTCCTTGATATAACCACTTTTCTTCGTTATTCATATTAATCTAATTCGGACTAAATCAACTATAATAGCCGGTACCTTCATTTAATTTGGTTTAGCATGTGGTTCAAGTTGAACATATGCCGACAATTAAGGATTGCCGAATTTTTAAATGCAGGTGAGCATCAGATGAAATTCAAGTTTGATGATTAGAAAGTGTCATTGCCTATTCACATATATGCAGTTGAAATGCATTATTTAGCTCACCCTTATCCCAGTTGCATAATCTTCAGCAGCCCGAAGGAGTTCCACAAGCTGCACTGCAGCATCAAGTGCATCTGGAGCCCATGATGGTGGTGCTTCTAGAAGTCCAAGAAGAAGTCTTTGGGTGGCACTTGGAGTTGCTATGGCATAGTACCTGATTAGGAAACGAGAGAAAATTGGAATAGAAGAAATGTATATAAGAGAGAGAGAGAGAGAGACAGAGACAGAGAAAAGTACATTATGGACACTTAAACATAGCGTCAAATAAACATTTTGGGCATTCATCTACACAGTAACTTAACAGGACCAAGGACCAAGTTCATACCTGAAATACTTCACTTAACGAAGGGATCAGTTTATTTTTATTTATTGATTACCTAAAAGTCAACCACATTTTTCCACCAATGTAGTTCTTTTAGGCATAAACAATTAACTTTTGAAGTTGGACTTGTTAAACACTCTTATCCTACATAGAATGTCCTAGGAACATCCCAGAATCCTACCTTCTATACATCCAAAATAGATGCTATAAAGTTTTTCTTAAATTTTTGCTTGTCTTTTTGCCAGATTTCCATTTTTGCTTAAAGAATATCAGATTTTGTACCAGAGAAAATTCATAAATTTTAAATATTGAAAAGAACTCAAAGGATTGTCACAAAATTGTGTGGCACGACAATTAGGAAATTTGGGTGCATAATTTCAAAAGCAGACTTTGTGCTTTCCACCCAACTCAACATCTATGTCTTCTTAGAAGAAGACAGAAATAGTCATAGAAACAAACATTTATATTTTGATAGATTAGCAAGTGCTTTGCTCAGATCCCTGTTTACAATGCAAAACACAAGACTTACAAGCTATAACTATTATAGAACAAGTATTGTTGAGCAATGTTGTTTAAGTATTCTTGAAGGTTCAGCATCTTACCGATGAAATAAACGTGCATAAGGTTCAAGTGCAGGTAGCCCAGCAACTAGATGCTCATCCAAAGCTGTCGTTGGGGGAGGAAGTAGAAGTGCAGGGACTGCTGCAGCTGTTAAAGTAGCAGTTTCGTAGCGCGCAACCTCCTCGTCACATACACTTAAAATCACACCAGCACCATTTGCAACAGCCCATCTTGGAGTTGATGGCATGAGCTGAGGATGCTTTCCAGATCCACGAGAAGAAGCTATTGGAAAACAGTAATCAAGGAATGAGCTCTCAGGGCTGTCTTATTAGTAGTGGTTGAGAAATTCCAACTTAAATTAAAGTTATTTCGATATCTAGATATATAAATCACATCAGCAACTACTAAAGCCATCAATTACACTTCCAAGACCACTTTTACCACAGAACATATATACATATGTTTGATATGATCTTATACCATTTAAAGCCTAATACAAGTTTTTCAACTTACTACATAGAAGGCTTTACTTATTTTGGTAATATCTTCATCTGTTCTTAACTTTTCTAGTTCATTATGATAAATTTGGCAAAAAGGTTTATAGCACAAATGCCCATGCCTGAAATTAATTTATAGTGCATCAATGGACGCATGCTCACGAGCAAAAATGTGAAACAATAGCGTTTTCAGTTAAACAATGCGAAATGACAATGCATACATACATACATATATATTCCTGAAAGTACATACTAACCAGTAGTAGGCGGCTTGAGATCTCCAGCTGCATACTTTCCCATTACACCACTGCACCTGTTAAGAAATGTAAATGACTGTCAGCTTCAGGTATAAGCACATGAAAGCGAAGCTCTAAAAGTGAGATCCATTTAAAGAATGAATGACACCAGAGCATGTAAACTCCACTCTGGTTATTTGAGATATTGTATCACTCACTAATTGCCTTTTGATTAACTCCGGTCAAAGAGACCTTATCATACAACAGCAAAACATCCATATGTGATGCAAATGAAAGTCTTAAGCCCACTGTTCCAGCCTTGGAAAAAAGTTTTGGGAGGAAAGAGGCTGAAAAGAGTGACACACCAGCCTTAATAGAAATACTAGCATTTGTAACTAGTCATAGCCCTTATGCAACATTATAAATGCTATAGGATAAACCAGTAACCTCTGTAAATGGAAAGCTACCCAAGGTTGTCTGTAGGAAATAGCATCCTACTTTCTAAGCTGTTGGTGTCTGTATGTTCTTTATCTAACAGTTAAGAAATGTGGACTCCTCACATCAGATTTTTTTTTTTCAAATATAAATAAATGAGTACTCACTTGATTATATCCTGATTATATAAAAACATGCAAGGTGAAGTTGGCATTTCCTGTCTATGAAGCACTAAATCATTAGGATTTATAGCATGTTCAATAGGTCCTAAAGATGACTCCAACTAACAACTGTTTCAAGCATCTGTTCTGTGGATTTTCCGTCACGGAAGAACTGCAAATTATAATACACCAGCATCTCTCATGGAAATTGGGAAATATGGGTCAACTTCCAAGATTTCTTCTTTTTCTCCAAAGTCCAAACAGACTTGAGCTGAAATTGACACAATAGAAATTTATAAGCTGACCATGCAGCTTATTCAAAACTCTATGAGCTGGCGACATATTATTAGCATATGGCCATAGCACCCAAAAAACCAGTAACTGTTTTCACACTGACATCATATTTCACTAGGGGGGCCAGGTAAGGCAATCTCTAAATCAAACATAAACCCTGTCTCGTAGCATCCTTGCATGGCCTGCATACGCACCATACAATATCATCTAGAATAAGAAAAACTCCATTAAATGTAGATATGATAAAGATTTGAAGAATTAAGGGCTCAATTTGATAGTAGTGTACATAGCAGACTTTTGGTTTTGGAGTATGAATAACCTTTTTGACCTCAAGAACATCTTAAGGGAGGCAGAGCTAAAAGAAGCAACAAAGGGGGAGCTGATGGAACAATGAGCATCAGTTGAAAAAGGTGGGGCTGAAATAAGGAAGATAATAAAGGAGACTGAAGAAAAAAAAGCTTAGACCTTGATTAAAATCAGAATCAATTTAAGAGATACTGAAACTTAGACACAAGGGCATGATGGTTGGATGAAGAAACTGATCCAATTAAACATTTATGGAAAATATCAAGACCTGCTGGTATCAAATAAAACAGATAGAGAACTTGATGGCTGGAAGAGAGTCTGGGTGGGGAAGAAGGCCTATCAGTTGTTACAAAATGGATTGTAACATTTTGGACAAAAGGTCTGTGCAGACGGGAGAAGTTATAATGACCACCTGGTATAGCTCTGAAGAGGCTTACATCCATGCTTGTGGACTGTTGATTCTTTCATTATTTCTCAAATTGAAAGCCTGCCTGAAGGTTTACTAAGGCATAGGTGCTTGATAAACTTCACAAGTGAAGTTGCAGTGGCGGTAGTAATTGCTGGTTGAATTGGGGGGTTTTATAGACTCAGTCTAGAAAATATTGCTATACCTACCGTTCCCTACCTATTACTGCTTGCTATTTGTTCAGCCAGCCTTATACATGTTTGGTCTTTGGTCAGCCAGCCTAAGCAAGCTTTTCTGCTTGTTATATCTGCTCTCCCTCACTAACACGTCAGAATCACGGATAGAGAATAACAACCAAAGTTACAATGCAGCCGCTCAGACACTTTATATGACTAATGCAAAGTTCAAGTACTTTTATCTTTATAGAGGCCAATTGATTATTTTGTAACCATTCAGAAAGGACAACATTAAGCTATAACAGAAAAGCACTCACCAACGGAAATAATCACTCCTGATGCCCAATGGTGCAGCAAGCAATATATCTGTAATCCAGGGAGATAAAGGCCTTAAAGGCTTCCTCTCCTGTTGCATCAAAGGTATATTAAAGGATGGTGCCCCGTCTACAGATTCACTTGTCGTAGCTTGGCTGCTGCTACTGCTCCTATCTATTTCACTATTTTGCGGTTCCACTTTATATATTGGGCGGTTGTAATGAGTCAGAATTCGCAAGATCTCTCCACATGCCAGAGCCCACTGTTCAGAATACTCATTCTACAGAAAAAAAATTAACACATAAATGTCATTTATATGTTCCTGGTCAGCGTCAATGATTCCTTCTTTGTGAGCATAAAGGTAAAGGGAGAAGAGGATTAAATATCCCAAAAATGCAGAAACAAACATAGTTTGCGGACTTCTGTCAGATGGACATCTTTAAGATTTAATAGCTTGGGGACTTCTCTAATAATTGAAAAAAATATATATGTGAATTGCCAGATGGATTTCTGTAAGATACCTCGCTACTTGGGCAGACTAAGGAGATGAATGAAGCAAAAGGAGGGGTAGTCTTATCGTACACCAGTGTACCATCAATGATACATGAAATAATTGGAAGAACAACAGCATGCCCATGCTCAGGATGATGAAGGACAAACATTGCTGCCAACCAAAAAAAAAAGTCAATTCTCCAGATACAATTGAAGTAATAATGCCTTATTTGAACATTTTAATTTGCAGGTGTAGTAATGGATCATTTAGTACAGAATTAGAAACAGTCATTACCCAGAACATCATCAAAAAGGCGTTGTTCCTTGGACGGATAGCGGTTGCGAATAAGCTGTGACAGGAATTAGCAAATTAGTTTGTATACAAAAATTCCTAACCATCAAAGAAATTACACTAGTGTCATATTGATACCGAACAAATTAGTCAATTATTCTTTCTTCTAATAGTCTGCAGGAGGTGAGACAGTTGTAGAAAACAAACATACCTCAGAAATATCCTCAGGGAATTGTTCTGATGTAAATTGACCAAAGTACTCAACATACGCAGTAATTTGAACCTAAACAAGAAAAAACATAATTAAGCATGAAAATTTATGATAGCAAGAGATAATCATGTAAATTTGAAGAATCAGAGAGACATGGATTGATCAACTCAAATATATTACATAACATATGTAAGACATAAATGCTCACTTTTCAAGAGACATGATATTCAAAGAAATTTTTTTCACATCCATTAACTTTGGAATTAGCCTTAGAGCGCATCTAGCAAATGAACTAACCCTTATCTTTACAAAACCCAAAATTTCACAGCTGGCCTAGACCTCTTTAAATTGTAAAGCCAATCTACCATATTCTTTTTTTATACCACTTTACCTATCTTAAACTTCTATTTCAAGACACACTCCTTGGTCAATAGATCATAAACAACCCATTGACTCCCCCACTATAAAATTTACTGCTTTGAAGAGGTCTGGAAGAATCTCAAAAAGATGTACTCAATGTCCAGATATTAGGTTCATTCAACAGGATTGTCTCACAAGGCAAGAGGTAGAGATAGCAAAAGCAAACCCAACTCCAAAATAACCAGCCTGATACGGATTGACATGAAAGACAATAAAGTGAACACCAGCTGATCCAAACTTAAAGTAAACCCGAATAAAAATCTAATTGGTTATCTCTAGCAGAGTAAAAGTGGCAAAATCTGATTCTGTACCAGGATAACCCAAGTCAACCAAATTGAATGGACTCAAAAATTCAGCCCCAAACCTGATCTAACCTATAGCTCTGACAACAACGAGCCAAAAACAACCCAGTAACCACCTCCAACAGTAAGCTTCAATACATATATCACCAGAAACTTCTTGGCTAAGCTTAGAACATGACAAGTTCAAAAAAATTTTTTAAAAAAAAACACCATTCAACCTGCTGTGTGAAAATTTTCCCTAAAAGGTCCAACAATAGAACATAAAAGCAGGTAATGGATCCACAAAACAGTCAAAGCACATCACGCCCCCAGTAAAATTCATAACCTACGCTTTAGGCATTGCATTGTATACCATAGAAGCAAGCATATCAACTCGAATCAAATTCTAGCATTCACTGCAACTAAAGGGCCAAAACCAATAAAAATACAGTATAGTATCAAATGAGCAAGTTTGGTTGCTTATGCCCACTGAATAAGTCTTCTCCAATGTTCTCATTTTTACCCCTTCTGCACCAATATAAAATATTTCTGTGCTTAGTTGGTTCAACATCCCCTCGGAGCAACATAATAAGGTACTCTCTTAGAATTGTTCCATATTTTTCCTCAATAAGAATATACCCTAAACTATACAAGAACATATTCAAATCATGCCTTTCAGTTCCTTGCCTTCTAATTAATCATAATATAAATGTGTGCAGTTAACATCTACAAAATCCTATACCATACAGAAACACATGCATTTTTGCCATCTATTTCACCAACTTAAGTTTTCAAGTAAACCAAGTATGAAACAAGACGTTTACGAAGATTTACAGATGCAACTAGCATCCGATGTTCCAGAAAGGTTCATGTAAAGAAAACAAACAACAAGACAATAAATAAACCCAAGGAGAGAAACTACGGTACCTTTCGCTGTTGAGGGTCTTGCGGGGGAGGCCAGAAGATTGATGAGAACTGAAGGCCATCAATCCACCTCTCAGATGGATTAGCCATGACCCCAACCAATTTGTATATTCCAAATATACCCTTTTAAACCAATCACCAGAACAACCAATAATAACAACAAAAACACCAGAACCTAAGCTTTCCACTCTGCAACTGCTACCAATCAAGAATCAAGATTTCGTAATTCAACATCCCAACTCTGTTCAGCCCTCTATAATTCCCACAAAAGTATATGAATTGAAGAAAAACAAAATTGTATTGAACTTGCAGAAAATTCAAGAAGAGAAACTATTGCATCATCTCTCTAACGAGGTTGGAAGTTTACAGCAGTATGGTTAATCTACACAGTCTCTGCCCTCTGCTGTCTCAAGCCTTTGCAAAACTTCTGAATCAGTGTCTAAGGGTAACAAGAAAAATCAGTTCTTACTGCAAAAACAAAGTGAAAACAATAATAATCAGAATTATTAACAGGAAAAGAGAGACAAAACTTCAACAAAAATAAGAGTAAAAGAAAATCACTTGAAAATGGATTGATAAGCAAGCTAAGAGCATAGCTTATCTATGCACCTACCTAAACGGCTAAATTTAAAATATAAAACTTGACGATTAATACTGCAAAAATCTTCAAACTTTATAAATAACAGTACATGTAGAAAAATGCAATAACCAAATATGATAAACATATAATAAACACCATAATCATCAAACCAACAAAAAAATAATTAAATCCTAAAACCCATTTTTTGAATATCTAAAAAGATCATATAAACAGAAGAAAAATTCCAAATTAAAAATTTTAAAAAAAATGAAAAAGAAGAAGAATAAGTTGGAAAGTTTAAGTACCTGGGTTATGAATCAGCTGCTAAATAATTTTCTGATTTAATTTAGATTTAACTGTGTGTTATAAACAATGTGAGTGTTATTTAAGAAATAAAAATAAATAAATTATCATACAGTTTTAAGCTGGGAAATTTTTAAGAGGTGGTAGAGTTGTTTTGTTTAGAGAGAGAGAGAGAGAGGAGATCTTTAGATGGGCTGTTCGCTTAGATTGCTGATGACGTGGCAATGATATTTTCCTCTCGCCTCACAGGCTATTATGTCACGTCATATCAACTCCCCATGCATGACAATCCATGACATGCCCCATATATGCATTAATGCATCCATCCATACATATCCATACATGCATGCACTTATAAACAAAGTCAAAAAAGTTTACAGCAAACGACAAAGGCATACTAAGGTTTTTTTTTTTTTAAAGATTGTAAGCTGTTTCTTGTTTGTTTGGCTTTTAACGTGTTTGGACTTCGGAAGATTAAAAATTAAAAAAGAAGTAAAGTTTTTA